>JASTWP010000978.1:0-97039 GCA_030770255.1 Temnothorax ravouxi | reverse complement strand
TTTTGTAGAGAATTTTTTAAGTTCCATTTTTGCTTCCTCATAGAGGAAACTTTGTTTTCGTGAATTTCATATATGAACCTTTGATTGCGTATAAAGTTGGGTCTAGTCAATCAAATTTAAATGAATTGTATATGAAATAGGGGTAGAAGAAACCAACGAAGAGATTGGTTTTTGAGTTTTTTCTGCCAATATGTTCAGATCGATGTAAAACGTCGAAATATCGCCTTAAAAAAAAATGTCCGTCTGTATGTATGTATGTGTGTATGTGTGTGCATATGTTGTCCGTATGTGCTCTAACTTCCGCAAATATTGAGATATCGGGCTGTTTTTTTTTAATCGATAGAGTATCATTCAAGGAAGGTTGGTATTGAATTTGGCGATGATCGGTAAAGGGGTTCTTTTTTAAAAAAATTTTGAATTTTTAAAAAAATGTCCGTGTAGCTCTAACTTTCGCAAATATTCAGATATCGATCTATTTCTAAATTTATTATATTTTTCAGTCTTTTCTACCCTTATTTCATATATAATTTTTTAAGATTTGGTTGATTAGACCCAGTTTTATACTCGATCAAAGGTCCATAATTTTGATCGCATATAAAGCTAAGTCTAATCAACCGAATTTAAAAGAATTATATATGAAATAGGGGTAGAAAAGACCGAAGTAAAAATTGTTTTTTGAGTTTTTTATACCAATGTGTTGCTTATGTTCGAAAACGTCGAATTTAAATTTTTTTATTCATAAGAATTAGAAAAATTAAAAAATCGGTTTCCAGAACATTGGTAACGAAAAAAATACACACTCTATAGCACTCTCCGGAAAATTCTACCCCTATTTTATATGGTTTTAATACAAATTCGGTCTAATAGTTTTTAAGTTAATAACGTTTTTTTTTAATTTTTCTAATTCTTACGGGTGATGTATTTCCCGGAAAGTTCTACTCCAATTTCATATATAATTCTTTAAGATTTGGTTGATTAGACTTAGCTTTATATGCGATCAAAGGTCCATAATTTTGATTGCTTCTTCTAATGAGGAAGCCAAAACAAATAAATATAAATAATTATGGTTTAAAATAGAGAAAGCAATGTAGATTTCTTAAAAAATATGCTTACTTAAAAAACATGAGGAAGCAATGTACAAGTTTCTACTTGCACCCTGTTTTATAATAATCTCATCAGAAATAAATATTGTTTGGTTCTTTACTCTGAATCAATCTGTGAGAGAAAATTTTCCAAAAGTGCATTTGTTGCCGAATTCTGACTTAATTATAGGACTTCTGAATATACTATATTTTTAGTTTTATTTCCCTTTAGTATCAGAATATATTGATTTTTAGCGTTTCCTATTCTAGATAAACCAACATAAAGTTGTCCGTGTGAGAAACACTCTTTTCTTAAATCTATGCCTACAAATTTGAAAGTTTGTCCTTGTGATTTATTAATCGTTAACGCAAAAGAAACTTTAACTGGAAATTGTAAACGTTTGAAGGAAAATGGTAAGTCATTTGAAATCATTGGAATACGCGGAATATACGCTAACTCCCCTTCTGCGGGGCCGATAAGTATAATGGCTTCAATGATGTTGTTACGCAATTCTTTAATTTGAAGTCGCGTACCATTGCATAATTTCGGTGGAATTAAGTTGCGCAATAAGATGATTGGTATACCAATCTTCAAAATCAGACGGTGTGGTGGAAAACCAGACGGATTTAAACTATTTAAAAATTCTTGGGGATAATATACTGTATCTTCCATATTAACCACAGTATCGATTGATTTGTACTCTTTATTATTCCCTTTAATTTTTTTCGAAATGATATCATTAATGTCATTCACAGATTCGTTTCTTGGAGATACAATGACTCTTTCACACAACCATTTATAATTTTTCTGCAATAAACATTCCACATTTGGATAAATCTTCGTAATTAAATCATTTGTACTTACCCACTTGTCCCAGTTTTTGGTCAATTTCTATTAAACTATTATCATTAGGAATATTTTCATCGCCAAGGTGCAGTAACTTTGTCGTAAAATCACTTTCTCCTCCTCCTAAACTGGCTCTCATATTGGTTCGCAATTCAAATGTCTGTATGGTACTCCACATTGCCGAGGATTTCAAACATGCTTTAACTATATCAGCGCGGGTTCCCCTTACAATTACAGCAATTACAGGTAATGTCTGTCGAAAATCGCCTGCAAAAACTAAAGTTACGCCACCCATTAATTTTTCACTATGTCTCAAATCTTGGAGTGTTCGATTGATCGTTTCCATATGTGCCCTATGGCTCATTGCGCATTCATCCCATATAAGTAAGGAAATCTCTTGTAATACTTTACCTAGTGGTCCATTTTTACGTATTGAGCAAACAGTTTCTTGCTGTACAGATACATTTAGGGGTAATGTAAAAGTGGAATGTACCGTTTTTCTACCACTTAGTAACGTTGCTGCTATACCTGATGAAGCAACAGCTAAATCCATTTTACCAGAAGATCTAACTTTAGCTAATATAAGGTTAGTGAGAAATGTCTTTCCTGCACCTCCAGGTGCGTCTATGAAAAATATCTTTCCCTCATTTTGCTCGACGCTATCTAGTATTTTGTTAAATGCTTGACGTTGATCCGGCACTAACTTAGGATAATTTTCTTTGATACATGCATTTAACTGATTACTGTCATATGGTTGTTTCAGTATTGCTTCAAAAAGATTATGATTTAAACGATTTGTTGACGGTAAACCAAATTTAGTCAAGTTTTTTTCATTTAATTCTAAAAGTTTATCTTCAATTTGAATCAAACCTTTATTGTAAATATTTTCATCAAATTGCAAAGTAAAATCGTATTTTTGATGACGTATCCTATTTAGTATGTCTTCACAAAGATCTTTTTTAAAAGTTTCCCATAGTTTAAATGGTTCTGATGGCTGGCAAAATAATAATAGAGGAAAGTCCCCTATTATGAGATAGGCTCCTAATATGCGACAGCGAGGTTTCTGCTAAACTAATAGGCCCTATCTGTTGGTTCCACCATGAACTTATTGCCCTTGGGGTAAAACTTATTTAGTGGAAAATTTATTGTTTGATCGTGCGTGTAGTCGTTGCAGAGAAAGAAATTCTGAAATTGGATGTTGTCAAGTGCCATGGATATGAGTCTTTAAACCTTGTTTATTATATAATTAATAAATATTTGGCAATAAGTTCTGCATGCAGTGATAGAGTAAGGATAATTTAAATTATTACTCAAGAAAATTAAAAAAAATTAATTTTAAATGTAGAAAATTTATTTTAAAAGTAGAATGTGTTTTTCTTAAAATTGTTTTAAAAAAATTAAAAGAAATAAAATTTACGTAATATTAAAATAAAAAATTGATGTGTATTCGAGAAAATGATTCGTCTTTTGTTTTAAGGTTTAGAAATTAATAGAAATTACAGAAAAATCTAAAAAAATACATTTATTGATTAGAAAAAAAGTGAAAAAAAAGAAAAACAGAAAATTAATAACATATTGATGAAATAAGTTGTAGTGAAAATAAAAGTGTTGTAAGATTTAAAAATTAAAAAAAAAACGTATTTAGAAAAAAATATTAAAAGAAAAAAGATAAAATTAATTTGTTAAAAAAAAGAGAAAAAATTAATAACATTTTTAGGAGATAAGTTTTAGTGAAAATAAGAAGGAAATAACGTGGGATAAAGTTTTTGGATCGTTAAAATTAATAGAAATTATTAAAAAAAGACATTTATTTATTAAAAAAAAGTAAAATTAATTTGTAAAAAAAGAGAAAAGAGAAAATTAATAACATTTTAGTGAAATAAATTTTAGTAAAAATAAGAGTACATTATACATTTTATATTACTCACCAGAAAATTCTACCCCTACTTCATGTACAATACTTTCAAAATCGGTCCAATAGTTTCTAAGATTACTCCGAACAACAGTACAAACTTTTCCCTTTATATAATAGTAGAGATTATTTAATATTTGTCCGTTTAAGCTTCCGATACGTTGAAAATCGGGTTGGTGCTACTCGTTTTATCAAAAAACGGCCGTAATAGCGAAAGTAACGTTATTGGGATCGACGATCGACGTCTCACATATAGCGACATGTCTGATTTAATATTATGAAACTGTCACAATATCTTTTTCAGGTAATGACGCCAAAGCCATTAAGCCTTTGTAAGTATTTCCTCTGATTGCTTCGAATTTGCTCTCTTTTTTCCTATGATTTTTCTAATATTTTTGCATAACGCCTATAAAATATTATAAAGATTTAAATAAATAATTAAAAATATTTAATATGAATTGTTATTGTATGCATATAATATTTTTAATATATACGTTAAAAATATTATGCATACAATAATAAAGATTGAGATTGAGATTAAGATTAAGAGAGAGAGAGGGAGGGAGGGAGAGAGAGAGGGGGAGAGAGAGAGAGAGAGAGAGAGAGAGAGAGAGAGAGAGAGAGAGAGAGAGAGAGAGAGAGAGAGAGAGAGAGAGAGAGAGAGAGAGAGAGAGAGAGAGAGAGAGAGAGAGAGAGAGAGAGATAATTGATACCTGCGTGAATAATGGAAATAACATCCTTTCTTGCGTCTTATTAACTTCAGCAGATATGGTAAGAACGTTAAAAAAGCTTTTTGAAGATCAAATTCTAAATCGGTCATTACTGTTCGTGGACGCAATGACGGTGCTAATTTAGTGACTATATATTCTAATTGGTTAATAATCTGTACATTTCCTTCGTTCCATGATAACCTACGCAAAAGGTATTCCTTAGAATAAAAAAATATGTAAAAAAAAAATAATAATTTTTATGTTTAGAATCATTAACAAAGGAAAAGTAATAATCGACACTAACTGGCAAGATGTAATTTATTATCACGACGTTTCGACCGTCACTTTCGGTCCTTATCAAGTGTTAAAATAATTATATTTCATGCAAAACAATTCAGTTCTAGCATTGTGCCAACAAACAAGTCCAGAATTGAAAAATAATATATATATACATCGTCGTGATAATAAATTACATCTTGCCAGTTAGTGTCGATTATTACTTTTCCTTTGTTATTTGAATTACTGGCGAAGAAGGAGGATTATTTCTTTGTTTAGAATCATTGTTACAACTTTTTAAATAGATATTATTAATAAATTTTAAATAACTTACATGATTAAATTTTTGAGCCATTAATGTAAAAAATTGTCGTGTCTCATTAACAGTTGTACTTTTATTTTTATTTTCTAATAAAATAGAAGCAGTTTTAAACGTAGCGTCAGCAAATATTTCTTCAGTAGCGCCCGTTTTGCATAAAGTCCGAATAAGACGCAAGAAAAGATGTTATTTCCATTATTCACAGGTATCAATTCTCTCTCTCTCTCTCTCTCTCTCTCTCTCTCTCTCTCTCTCTCTCTCTCTCTTTCTCTCTCTTTCTCTTTCTCTCTCAATCTTAATCTCAATCTCAATCTTTATTATTGTATGCATAATATTTTTAACATATATATTAAAAATATTATATGCATACAATAACAATTCATATTAAATATTTTTAATTATTTATTTAAATCTTTATAATATTTTATAGGCGTTATGCAAAAATATTAGAAAAATCATAGGAAAAAAGAGAGCAAATTTGAAGCAATCAGAGGAAATACTTACAAAGGCTTAATGGCTTTGGCGTCATTACCTGAAAAAGATATTATGACAGTTTTTCATAATATTAAATCAGACATATCGCTATATATGAGACGTCGATCCCAATAACGTGACTTTCGCTATTACGGCCGTTTTTTGATAAAACGAGTAGCACCAACCCGATTTTCAACGTATCGGAAGCTTAAACGGACAAATATTAAATAATTTAATAAAATGATACCACAGGACATTAAATCATAAATTTACAGATAATCCATGACTTATGGATGTTTATAAGTAAGTTTTGTACATTAATATATAAATTATGTTAGAAATAACTATGTACACATATTTATAATTATTACGTAAAATATTATTATATATACATTTGCTTTAATTTCTTATTTACAGAAAAATTGGGAGAATTGCAGGCGACAACTCGTCGAAATCTGACGACTTTAAAGGCAAGAAAGCGTTTAACAAGATTAAGATATAGTTGGATTATAAAAAATCGTGCTCTTGTGAACGCGTGGGACAGATTAGACGATGGCCTCTCTATAGAAGATTTTTGTCATTGCAAGTTCATTACTATAAAAAATTATTAGATTCGTATAGATAATAACAATCTAAGATCTAACACACACGCACGCACGCATGCACGCGCGCGCGCGCGCACACACGCACACACACACATTTCCTTTTTTTTTCTTTTTATTGTCTTGTTTTATCGTGATGCGAGGGAGAGGTAGAGCGACCGAGGAAGAAGCAGAGAGACAGAGGCAGAGGCTGAGGCAGAGACACAGACAGAGGTAGAGGAAGAGGTAGAGGCGGAGCTGGTGAAAAAAATATATATCGGGCATCAACATATATATTATTATCAAAAATAATCTTCAATAAATAATAAAGTAACAATTAATATCTATATTTTATTTAAACACATAGCTCTCTCTACTCCTAAATTTAACTCCTAAATCTTTTCCTTCCTGAATTAGTGTTTATAAATATTTATTTTATTTTATTTACAATTTTTACATTTATAAATAAATAAATAAATATATTTTTTTTTAATATGCATGTATGTATATATATATATATATATATATATATATATATATTATGCATATTTAAAAGTTATAAATATAAAAATTGTAAATATGACTAAATAAATATTTACAAATGTGACGTAGCGCATCGTCGATTTGCCAACTCGAGACTTAGCAGTCGGCGAGGCACGAGACACGATACCCGAAATGCGTGGCATCGTGGATGTGGATGGTCGTGGCAACGTCGCATAGCCGGCGCGTGCCGCCGCGGCCGCATTATCATGCATTACCAACGCTTTGGACATAGCACGGAACAGAACCAAAAGATCGTGCACATAGCACGGAACAGAACCTATAGAGCGTGCACATAACGCGTTACCCATCAGAAATTTTCGTGGACATGGCTACGTAGTTCAATGTGCACGTTTTGTGCACATAGAGGCGCTCGTGGACGGGGACCACCTAAAACGCGGCCGTGACCACTCTCATTCTTCTCTCTGGTCCTATATACCGCCGGTGCGGAATCTTGAACGCGAGTAAATGTTCCTCGCGGTGCGACGCCTAGCGGCGTCGTTGCGAACTGCCGGTAATGCAGTTGCCGTGCGAGCGTATGTCGATCGCGAGTAGCGTATACCGCCACAAATATTATATTATATTATAGGAATATTATTTTAATATTATTTTAATTTTTAATAATATTCATATAATATTCTAGGAATATTATGCGCTTATAGGGTAATAACAACAGTATAGATAATAGTAACAATTTTATTACTTGACTTATTTTATTCTATTTTTGACAACTCATATATACATTAATTGTAGCTAAGGTCTATACTATGTCATAGTGTAGATCTTAGCTACGTTTCTGGCAAGTCAGTCCAAAGTATGCGGCTTTATTCTTTATCCTTTTCATCTATAGCAATTTTTTTTTATTTTTTATGTATAATATTAGATATCTCTTATGTATCAGGTTTCTGAAGAAAACTAAATATATAAAGTCGAAACGTAAAACGTTAATTGCATTTAAAATTTATTTAATTAAACGAGATTTTGTTTTTAAATTTAAGTTGATGACCTTTTTATAACTCGAAAATCAGCCAGCCTTTCTTCCTATAGTTTATTTTGTACTGTTAGTTTTTTTAATTTAGTTAATATTTTTTTCCATTAACACATTTGTTATAGTAATTGTGCAGTGAAAAATCTGAAAAAATAAATGTTTTTAAAAAGTAATGATAGTATATATTTTGAAATATATGTATTTTATGTAAACATAACATTTAAATTTATTTGCAGTTTATTTTAGAACATGCCAAAAAACACCGTTTCATAAGCTTTCCTAGAAAGTTAAAAGGCAGAAAGTTAATGTTGAAGTTGTAGAAAAACTCAATTCAACAGATTCTTTAATTGAATTCGATCAATCGCATATTCAGCAAGCACATGTTTCCGTTAAAAGCTAAAGTTCCGTAATACCAGATTTTCTTCATAATCAAAAAGAATCTGAACTTTCTCATTATTCTTAACTTTTTCATCATTCTGAACTTTCTCACCATTTTGAATTTTCTAATAATTCTGATCATTTTGAGTAGGGGAGACCGAGGCTAACTCGACATTGGGGCAAACTTGACACTAGACTTTTTGCTAATTTAAATCTATCGTAGAAACTTGTCTTTCCTAGAGCTCGGAAAAAAAAAACGGATACCCGGGCCGGGTATTCGGGTACCCGCCCGTTCGCCCGTTACCCGTTGTATACGGATCTGGACCGGTTCCGCGGGTACCCGGGTAATTCGGGTAATTCGGGTAGCGGGTACCCGTATCGATTCGGGTACCCGCTACCCGTGTCAATACGGGTACCCGTTATACCCACGTCAGTATGGGTACCCGTATCGAGGCAGGTATAACAGCGTATGCTACAGATATCTGCGCGGCGTATTACACGGAGACGCGTGCGCAAAAAGTAATAAAATATAGAATGCTTTTATTAACCCTCGGTTTTTTCGGTACCTTCTTAGTGCATACGTGAGTCTGTCATTTCCAACGCTCCCTACCTTAAGATATTTTAAAAAATTTGAAAAAATTTACAAAACATCTGTCTACATTGTAGTTGACAATTTTATAATTTTTTCATAACCATTTGTTTATTTAATATTTGATTTTTAATGAACTTTCAATAATATTAGCAAAATTATTACTTACAAGAAAGATATTACGTCTAGTGCATACATGGGTCTGAGACGTCCGTGCGAGACTTGACTTGCTCGGTTTTCGGCGATATATTGCTCTTTCGTAACAGCTCTGGGTCCCTCTTGAGTCCCTTTTCTCACCTACTTTTTTTTTTAGAAATGGAGACAGGCTCGCCAGTTTTACAGTTACGAGCAGATATTATTTTGGCTCGGACGCCGTAGACCCACGTACACGGAAGGTTAAATATGCATTACACATTATGTGGATAAATGATATGTGTGTAATTATATTTGAAATTTCTATAAATTGCTTTACGTGTAATTTTATATACTTTCTTATTTTATATGCATATATATATATATATCTTTCTAAAACCAGTAATATAATTATATATGATATAATACTATCATTATTTTATACAGAGCGCCCCGGGTTTTACCCGACAAATTGCGGGAGCATCCTTAGGAAAATTTACTTAAAAAAACTTAAAATAAACTAGCAAGTTTACCAAAGAAATTACTATTGATAAACTATTGATAAACTATTGATAAACTAGAAGTGATTTGGAACCAAACTTTAAGTATTTCTATAATATACTTTAAAGGTTACTTTAAGTTAATTCATGCAATTACTATTAATAAACTTGCGATTAATTTAATTAAAACTTTAAGTATTTCGATATTATACTTTAAAAATACTTTAAGTAACCTAACAGTTGCTCTTAGTAAACTGGACTATTTGGCTGCGGGCCACTTAACGCAACCAATGCTTTGAACCCGAGTTTGAACCATTTTTCTTTTTCTTTGTTTTAATAAAGATAGAAAGAGAAAAATGCTTCGAAGCACTTGTAGCATTAAGGGTGTGTGTTCCATTTAACGCTCGCATCAACGCTCATCGTGGAATCATTTCATCCTTGTTGTTCGTCAAATATTAAACAAAGGACCAACAATGCTCGCGAGCATTGCGAGCGTTACGTAGAACGTACCCTGCTAAAGTAGGCTGGAGCCTTTTGATAACTAGTGGAGGCAAATTAGACCAAAAAAGTGCGTTATCTCGAAACCGGTTAAAACTACTCGGATTTAAACGTTTTTTTTTTAATGTAGGTAATTAAAAACACTACAATGTTTATGGGTTAAAAATTGACGCTAATTGTTTGTTTAATAAATTTTCAGGTTTATTTTAATTATAAAATTTTTTACATAAAAAACCGTGTTATTATTCAACATAATGTCCAGAAATCACGACCGAAAGATTATGTGAAGGAAGTACTATGGTAGAAGAATGTATACGACCTTTTTTCAAGGTCTCTACCGGGTGTTTCATTTTAATCGTTCCCGGCAAATATCTCGAAAAATATGAAAGATACGGAAAAACGTTTCAGACAAAAGTTGTTTGGTTCGAAGGGGGACATAAGATGGTGTCATTGGTTTGACCTTGAGTGAACGTGCCGAGGTCATATAGAGTTCAACTTTGTTTTTTTAAATGAAATCCTCTATTTTTCATTGCATATTCTTGTAGCTTACCTAAAAAGCTTTTCAAAACACTATTTAAGTATTTTTTCATAAAGTACTTTTCGAGTTACAAGGCTTGAAAGTTACAATCCCGCCGGCATTAGCATTACCAAAGGTGTACCGGCCGATTAAAATAAAACACCCGGTATAGTGTAGAAAGAGACGGAGAATAGGCAAATGTTTGATTTTTGTTTTTACTCTGTTTCTGTGTATAGAAACGTTTGTTTCCCTTTTGCTAGCCTGTTGAACGTATCATAAATACGAGCAGTGCTGAAAAAAAAATTAAAAAATACAAATAAAAAAATAAATACGCGAATATAAATACGCGCGAAACATTTGCCTATTCTCCGTCTCTTTCTACTATACCGGGTGTTTCATTTTAATCGGCCGGTACACCTTTGGTAATGCTAATGCCGGCGGGATTGTAACTTTCAAGCCTTGTAACTCGAAAAGTACTTTATGAAAAAATACTTAAATAGTGTTTTGAAAAGCTCTTTAGGTAAGCTACAAGAATATGCAATGAAAAATAGAGGATTTCATTTAAAAAAACAAAGTTGAACTCTATATGACCTCGGCACGTTCACTCAAGGTCAAACCAATGACACCATCTTATGTCCCCCTTCGAACCAAACAACTTTTGTCTGAAACGTTTTTCCGTATCTTTCATATTTTTCGAGATATTTGCCGGGGACGATTAAAATGAAACACCCGGTATAGACCTTGAAAAAAGGTCGTATACATTCTTCTACCATAGTACTTCCTTCACATAATCTTTCGGTCGTGATTTCTGGACATTATGTTGAATAATAACACGGTTTTTTATGTAAAAAATTTTATAATTAAAATAAACCTGAAAATTTATTAAACAAACAATTAGCGTCAATTTTTAACCCATAAACATTGTAGTGTTTTTAATTACCTACATTAAAAAAAAAAAACGTTTAAATCCGAGTAGTTTTAACCGGTTCCCAGATGAAAACCTAATTTGCCTCCACTAAACCCATGAGAAACAAATTAACGTTATTTATCGTCATTTTGACACCAAAATAAAGACAAAAACGTCAGTTTATTTCCTGGACTTTTGGTTATTCCTAAAATAATCTTTATTTTTAAGAAAATTAAAAAAATATTTGTTCCTAGTTTAAATAAACTTTAAACTACAAATAAATATTTTTAAAATTTTTTAATAAACTTTACAGTTTATTTAAAAATTTAGAAAACACGTTTAGGAGCCTTAGCACACTGAGCTAAAAAAGAAATAATCTAAAGACAAATTACTGTATATGTATAGCTGGTAGTAAAAGGACCTTAGTAATATTATTCAAAGGTAATAAATATCATAAAAAATAACTTATCAGAATAAAAACGTTTTATTGAGTACTCATTAAAAAATATTACAGTAAGAGACATTTTTGTAACTTTGAAGATTACTGTACTGTATCATTATTTATATTTTCTTTTTTTATATATTTTTTTAAAGATTTTTTATCGAGTGTAAGAGATTCATTACTTGTAGACTGACTTGGTAAGTCTATGGATAGTCCAAGGCTTAACTTATGTTTGTTAATAATTTTTTTGCCCTCTTCAGTTTTTGTGAAATTATTCAGTTTGAATCCTATTGATTTAATCACTTCAGAGAACTCACTTCTGAGTTTTGTTTATTAAAATGTTTAGCACAATATTCTGTAATAACAAACAAATCATAAATTTCAAAACTGATGAATAAATTACAATATAATATAAAATATATATTTTCTTAGCCAGATTTGCTTTTGAATGTTTCGTAACATTTTAAGATTATTAGGAAAGTTAAGAAATAATTTTAAAATTATTAGATATTCAAAATATTGTATCAAATTTTTTTAAAAATGTTTTACGTCAAAGATGTTTTAATTAATAAATTACTAATTTTAAAAAGTAAATAATTAAATTACAACATATGAAGAAATTTGACAAACGAAACTAATATAAACTAACTTAAACTAATAACAACTCACCTATAATAGCTTGCACAAGACTTTGATCTAAACATTTCTTTTGAAACACACCCTTATGCGCATTTTTTTTACCACCTTTGATAGTCCCTAGTGCCATTTCTTCAGGTGTAAAAACAGCCTCTGCTAAACCATTGGCTAATAAGCCTATTTTTCCATGTCTCACTTTGTTTATAATGGAATTTGAGACAATTCTTGATCCAAAACGTACTCCCTAAAAATAAATGTAGCATCAGCTGCAAATTAAACAATAAATAAGTACAAAGATTTGAGATAACAAATAAAATATAGCACATCCCTGGTGGAAATAATTTTACAACAGTTTACGTATTTCTATGAAAAATTACAATCTTCTACAATAAATCACAAATTTCTACAAATTTGTGAAAATTGTAGAAATTCATGGTAAATTGTAGTAAATTGTAATAAATTGTAGTAAGTTGTAATAAGTAATAGAAAATTGTAACAACTTTTTTACGAACATTTTTATGAGACGTAGTAAATCGTAGAAGTTGTAGATTATTGTAAAAATCATAACTATTTACAACTATCTACAACATTCTGCGAATATTTTTTATGAGAACGTAGTAAATTGTAGAAGTTGTAGATTATTGTAAAAATCACAACTATTTACAACTTTTTACAACGTTCTAACAAAATTTTTTATAAAAATTGTAGTAATTTGTAGAAGTTGCAAATTATTGTAAAAATTACAACTATTTACAACTTTCTACAATATTCTAAAAATATTTTTATGATTAAATGTAAGATATAAACAAAGTATACTTGTCCCACTCTAACTTATATTGCATGTGAGTGTGCACTAGTTCAGCAGTGCAGGAATAGAAACAGATCTTATTGAAAGTTGTAGATTTCAGCATAGTCTGATGTAAAAATTGTCGAACATGTCGCATATTTAGTATATATTTATCCAATGAGAAGGCTGATATCAAATCGACGTCAATTCAACGTCGATTCACCGGAAACTCATCGACATCGAAATTAACATAAAAACAGGGTGCAAGTAGAAACTTGTACATTGCCTTCCTCATATTTTTTAAATAAGCAAGTAGAAACCTGCATTGCTTCCTCTATTTTCAGCCATAGTTATTTATATTTATTTATTTTGGCTTCCTCATAGAGGAAGCAATCAAAATTATGGACCTTTAACCGCATATAAAGCTGAATCTAATCAACCAAATCTTAAAGAATTATATATGAAATTGGGGTAGAAAAGACTGAAAAATATAATAAAATTAGAAATAGATCGATATCTCCAAATTTGCGGAAGTTAATGCATAAACATTTCTGCAAAAATTCAAAATCTTATTAAAAAAGAACCCTTTGATTATTAGCAATTTTTGCTAATTTTATTATATTCTTCAGTTTTTTGTACCCCTATTTCATATATAATTCGTTTAGATTTGGTTGATTCGTTTTGGAGTTATAAAAATTTCGGTAAATTTGGCACACACATACACACACACACACACACATACATACATACATACATACAGACATTTTTTAAAATTGCAATTTTTTGACGTTTTGAACATTCTGAACACATTCAGAAAAACAAAAAAAAATTTTTTTACGAAAACAAAGCTTCCTCTATGAGGAAGCAAAAATCAGCTGATTTCAATCAAATTGTTTTGGCATCATCGATTTGATAGCAATTCTGTAAGAAATATATATATATATATATTTTTATATATATATATATTCAACTAATAAATTGTTTCTGATATTCGTTTTTTTGTTAAAATATTATATTCTGATATTATACGAAGATCAGAAACAATTTATTGTCCAAATAGTAAAAGAATATAAAAAAAATATTTCGTTGCGAAAAAGAAAACACTCATGAAAGATTTTTGAAATAAATAATTTTATAAAAATATTGAATTTTTATTTAAGACTACGAATAAATAAATAAATATATAAACGAAATTATTAAAAAAAAATTATAAAAAAAAGAGCTGACACCTTCCGTACGTCTGTTAACAATAAGTGTACCATATGTATACAATACGAAACGTCTTCATCAATCAATGTTGTAGCACAGTGCGGAAGGTGACTGACTCAAGAGCCAGGGGTTTCAGGTTCAAATCCAGCGGTAGTAAGCAAATTTTCTAAGTATAATATAAATTTATTTAATTAAGCTTGCACGTAATCAAGATTTTCAGCAATAAAATAATGTTCAACGAGAGAAATAAATTTTATATTTTATTTTGTAGTAAATAAAAGTCCAAAAAGTTGTAGTTAGTCATAAAAATTTCTACGTAAATTTATGAAAAATTACAAACATGGCCCAAATCGCGTACTTTTGACGTAAAAATTACGTAAAAATAGCGTGAAAAGTTGTAATTATATTATAAGAAATTGTAGTTTTCGCATAATTTTTGCGTGAAAATTTATAAAATTATTTCCACCAGGGATTACCTCAATTTCGGAGGTAGATGTGTTATCACTAATAGTAGTAGTAGTAGATGAAGCTGCATTACAGTTATTTTTCGGCAGAATATCAAGGGGGTTCTTCAATTGTTCCGTATTTTTCTTTAAATTTATAATATTCACGTAAAAAACATTTAAAAAAATCAAAGCTGAAAGTATACCTTACAAGATTCAAATATAGTCTAATATTAAAAAATATATAATATGATGGAAATACAAAATATTTGCAGCTTTAATTTTATAACAAAATATCTAAAAATTTTAAGTGATTTTGAAAGCTTATAGTGATCTTTACATTCTAAATGTATCAAGTATGTTTCACAACTAAGCTGTTTGAGAACCTTTTATTGGATGTATGTGCTACAAAACAACTTGCACAAACAGCAGATACATAATACTAACAATACAACGAAAATTAGTGAGAAGTTTTTAAAACAAAATTTAAAACTTACTTCTGGTATGCTGGAAATATTAATATCAGCTTCTACTTTTACTTCTGGTATGCTGAAAATATTATTATCAGTTTCTACATTTCTATGTTTCAACAAAGGTTTTGATATATCTATCAAATCAGAATTATCTAAATTAAAAGTTGGTTTCTTCGATTCCTATAAACAAATATCTAGAATAAGAAATCATTGAAAAACAAATATTTCAAAGATCATACATATATTTTTTAGTTATTAAGTGGTTATTCACATTATTAAAAGAAATAAAGCCAAATAAAATCTATGGCGTCGTTTGCCACTTTGTAACGGCTCCGTGAGCCGTGTTCGTTCGCTGGGAAAGGAAGCGCAGAGTGCGAGGTCGCAATTGACGAGAGGCGTGCTGACTGGTAGACACAGTATTTATTCAGGATCTTGGTTTCTATGTACAATTATTTACAAGCGCCTTGATAGGCTCAATGTGGTCCTGAAAAGGACCGTTCTGTGAAATATTATGTGGCCCTGAGAAGGGCCGTTTGGTTCCTCCTACTGATGGAGGCGCTCACTCCACACTAGACAAGGCCTCGTCGTAGTGCGATGGAGTGGCTGCGTGTTTCCCCACCTTCTCCACGCCGGAGGTGTGCCGGGCGGTGTGCACGACTCGGCTGTGCAAGATTCCGGGGCGTCCGTCTGCGTAGCCCGCGTCCCTGTGGCGCACGTTGCTTGTGTGCTGCTCTCGCGGGTGATCGGCGTCTCCCATTCACTCCCGGAGGTTTGTGCCTCCGCGTCGTTGGCCCAAGGGCAGGTCTGAAGGCCTCGGTGGACCTTGGCCCGTGGTGTGCTCTGTGATCGCTTGGCGACGGCGGGAGCGGTGAGAGCAGTGGAGGCACGGTGAAGCGAGGCGACGTGTACCTTCGTAGGCGGATGTCCCACGTTGTCAGCAGGTCTCGAGGCGGCCTGGTGAGCGGTCCTGGCGGTGTATCCAGGCGTATCAGCTTCCACGTCGCAGGACCGGCGGCCTGTGGCTGCTCCGGGTGTTTCGGCGGCAGCGATGGACGGGAAGTCGGTGGCCTGGTATGGCTGTGTCAGCGTTCCTACGTGGGTTACTCAAAATGCTTCCTCTCGATAGTAGTGACTTCCTTTGGTAGGAGGACCACTGCGGGAGAATGCTCGCCGATGCCTTCGCCGTTGGCCTCTTTATACCGTCGTCGCAGAATTCTAAATGCGAGAAAGCTCAGCCGCCTGGTGGCGAAAGCTTGACGTTATGTTCACATGTGCGGCTGGCTGGTGCGCTCGCTCTCGGCAGAGCGCGTGCAACGGGTTGCCGTTATGCTGGTGCGTAATTGGTGTGGCGGTTGCGGCGTCGCTTGTCCGGGCGCTTACAACCGCTACAGGACCCCCTTGGTTGTGGAAAACCCCGTTTAGGTGCAACTGAACCGGACGGGAGGTTTTGTTGTTCTTCCTGCCCTGGTCTGATTTGCTCATCCTTCCGTGGGTGGCTGGTTTTTGTGCTCGGCTTCCTCTTCTGTTGACGTGTATGCTGGTTTCAGTCGGTCTATCGAGACGTTGATAGCCTTCCCTCTGACTTGTATTTTGAAAGTCTTTTCGCCTCTGTTGAGTACTTTGTATGGTCCATCATACGGAGGTTGTAGGGCTCCGGTTGGTGTGTCCTGTCGCAAAAAAACTTTTGGTGTAGTTTGTATGTCTTTGAAAATAAACGTGGCATTGTGGCCGTGACGTTTGAGTTTCGGCCTTAGCCGTTTCATCGTTCGTCGTAGTCTGTTGATCAGGTCCTCCGTTTCTGCTTTGCTGGCCGTCTGTCGTTCTTCCAAGAACTGTCCTGGTAGCCGGATGGGTTCCCCGAAGACTAATTCGGCTGACGTTGCGTCTAGATCCTCCTTCCATGCGGCTCGGATCCCCATTAGTACTATTGGTAGTACCTCAGTCCAGTCGGTTGTCTCGTGGCATTTAATGGCAGCCTTCATTTGTCGGTGGAATCGTTCTACCATTCCGTTTGCTGCCGGGTGATATGCGTTCGTTCTTATATGGGTGGTCCCTGTTAGCTGCGTTAGTTTTTTGAATAGGTCGGCCTCGAATTGTCATCCTTGATCGGTTGTTATCCGTGTTGGGGTGCCGTATCTTGTTATCCAGTCCTTGAATAGGTATTCTGCTATTGTTTCTGCTGTTATTCTCGGTACTGGTATTGCTTCGGGCGATCTTGTGAAGCGGTCGATGATCGTCAGGCAGTATCTACATCCTTTTGATACCGGTAATGGTCCGACTAAGTCAATGTGTATGTGTTCGAATCTCCTTGTTGGTTTTTTGAAATCTCCTGTCGGTGAATTTATATGCCGTGTGATTTTTTATTTTTGGCATTGGTTGCATGATTGTGTCCATGCTCTGCAGTCTTTTCGTATTCCTGGCCAGACGTATCTCTCTGTTATCATCTTGGTTGTTGCCTTTACTCCTGGATGTGCCAAACTATGCAAGGATCGAAAAACTTGCTGTCTAAATGGCTTGGTCACGTATGGTCGAGCTGTTGGCGTAGATGTGTCACAGATTATCGTTGTTCTACTTCCTGGAATGGCGATCTTCTTTAGTCGCAGCGAGCTGTCGGTCGTTCCTATTTCCTTTATTTCCTGATCTTCTTCCTGTGCTCGAGCCAGGACTTCTAGCTCGACTGCCTTCTGTATTGCTTCTATTCGCGATAGTGCGTCGGCTACGATATTGTCCTTCCCGGACACATGTCGTATGTCCGTTGTGAATTGCGCTGTGTATTCTAAGTGTCGTGCCTGTCGAGGTGAGCTGCGTAGTGGATCTTGTGCTAATGCGTGTGTTATCGGCTTGTGGTCTGTGTATACCGTAAATTTTCTTCCTTCCAGCATGTGTCTGTAGTGCTTGATTGCTGTATATATGGCCAGGTGTTCTCGATCGTAGGGGCTGTACTTTTTCTGTGCTTCGCTTAGCTTCTTGCTCAGGAACGCCAGTGGTTGCCATCCTTTGTCTGTTTTCTGCTGTATGACTGCCCCGATTGCTACGTCGGAGGCGTCTGTTGTGACTGCCAGTTCTGCTTTCGGGTCGGGATGTGCTAGTACTGTTGCTCTCGAAAGGCTGTTTTTACAGTTCTCAAAGGCTTCTTCTGTTTCTGTGGTCCATGAGACTGGTGTTTTTCCTTTCGTCTTGGGCTCTTTTAGCATCTCATTTAGTAGGGCTTGGTCCCTTGCTGCTCCTGGTATGAAACGGCGGTAGAAATTTATCGTCCCTAGGAACTGGCGTAGCTGTTTCATTGTTTGTGGCCTTGGAAAGTTCTTTATGGCTTCCACCTTTTCTGGTAGTGGCGTCGTGCCTTCTGCTGATACTTTGTATCCCAGGAATTTTACTTCCTTCTTTCCTAATACGCATTTTGCCGGATTGATTTTGATCCCGTATTGCTGTAGTCTTCCGAATATTTGCTTGAGATGGTCTTGATGTTCTTCTTCTGAGTTGGATGCTATGAGGATGTCGTCTATGTAGGCATAGCAGAAGTCTAAACCTCGTAGTATCTCGTCTATGAACCGTTGGAAGGTTTGTGCTGCATTGCTGAGTCCGAAAGGCATGAATAGGTATTCGTACGGGCCGAATGGTGTGGTAATTGCTGTCTTTGGGATATCCTCTTCGTTCATGGGTATTTGGTTGTATGCCCGTACGAGATCCAATGTGCTGAAGACTTTCTTCCCGTGGAGTGTTTGTGAGAAATCTTCTATATGTGGTACTGGGTATCTGTCCGGAGGTGTTCGTGCGTTTACTCTGCGGTAATCTCCGCAGGGTCGCCATGCCCCGTTGCCTTTGGGCACCATGTGCAGTGGTGAAGACCATGGGCTTTTGGATGGCCTTATGATTCCTTCTTGTATTAGGAGGTCGAACTCCGTTTTTGCCGCTGATAGCTTATCTGGTGCTAGTCGGCGTGGGCGGCATGCCTCGGGAGGTCCTTCTGTCGTTTTGATGTGGTGGGTTGTTCCGTATTCTCCCACCTTCGTCTTCGTGTTAGGGTTCACGATGTCTGGGAACTTCGCCAGAATATCATGATACTCCGTTTCTCTCTTGATTGTTTTTACTGATGTGTCCGCTGTGTCGCTGGTGGTTCCCGGGGATGCGAGTCCTGTTTGTCCGTCGATCAGTTTTTTTTTCTTTACGTCTGAAAGTAAATGATACTGTGCTAAGAAGTCTGATCCGATGATTGGCTGGTTTACTTCCGCGACGATAAAACGCCATGGATATGCTCTTCTTAACCCAAAATCCGGTTGTAGTGTGACATATCCGTATGTGTTTATGATAGATCCGTTCGCCGCATACAGCTGGTAGGACTCAGCTTTCCTTTTGCTTTTTGTATTGGCAAACGGGAATACGCTGACGTCTGACCCTGTATCTATGAGATATGCTCTTCTCGTGTTGCGCGGTCTGTCATGTATAGGCGGCTGGATTTAGGGCTGTCGGTATCTGCCGCCATTACTGACCGCCCTCCTTGTTTTCCGTTTGAAACGTACAGGGCTTGGTGCACTTTTGTGCTTCTTTACCGAAGCGTCGGTGGTAGTAGCATATCCCTTCCTTGCGTGGATTTCTGTTTTGCTGGCGGTTGTCGTATCGGCGACCTCTTGACCGGCTCCTTGCTCGGTCTCTTTGTATTGATTTGACCATTTTTGAGACTTGTAGGGTAAGTGCTGCTACCTGCTTGCTTAGTGCGTCTACTCGTGTCTCTTCTGAGTCGCCTTCCTTAGGTTTCTGTGTGGAGGTTACTAATACGAGAGCCTTGCTGTTGACTTCGTGTATTTTATCCGCTTGTTCTGCTACTAACTCCAGTTTGTCCTCCGATCGTGCTGCCAGGATAGCCTGTGTTTGTAGGGAGAGTCGTCCTAATCAGAGTGTCCGCAATAGTTCTCTCGAAACCGTGCTTCCTGCTAGTGTTGCCAGATGTCGCAAAAATTGTGACGGTTTCCGGTCTCCTAGCTCTTCGTGTTCGAGCAGCTGTCTGATCCGCTGTTCTTGCGAGTCGGTGAGTCTCTGAATGAGTGCCTTCTTGATAGCCTCGTATTTATTGCTATTGGGGGGGCGCGTGATGACGTCTTTGACTTCCCTTGCTTGTTTTGGCTCGATTCGTGATAGGACATACGCGTACTTTGCCTCGTCCTCCTTTATGTCGCACATTGCGAACTGGCCTTCTAATTGTGCGAACCAGAGTTCGGGCTCCTCTGGCCAGAAGGGAGGGAGTCGCAGACCACGCCTTATTGTCATGACGTCGTTCTCCTCGTCGTCGACTATCATCGTTTTCTCCCCTGTTTTTGGCATGGCTGCTCCTTTCTTTCTCCAACGTCGGGGTCACCACTTATGGCGTCGTTTGCCACTTTGTAACGGCTCCGTGAGCCGTGTTCGTTCGCTGGGAAAGGAAGCGCAGAGGGCGAGGTCGCAATTGACGAGAGGCGTGCTGACTGGTAGACACAGTATTTATTCAGGATCTTGGTTTTTATGTACAATTATTTACAAGCGCCTTGATAGGCTCAATGTGGTCTTGAAAAGGACCGTTCTGTGAAATATTATGTGGCCCTGAGAAGGGCCGTTTGGTTCCTCCTACTGATGGAGGCGCTCGCTCCACACTAGACAAGGCCTCGTCGTAGTGCGATGGAGTGGCTGCGTGTTTCCCCACCTTCTCCACGCCGGAGGTGTGCCGGGCGGTGTGCACGACTCGGCTGTGCAAGATTCCGGGGCGTCCCTCTGCGTAGCCCGCGTCCCTGTGGCGCACGTTGCTTGTGCGCTGCTCTCGCGGGTGATCGGCGTCTCCCACTCACTCCCGGAGGTTTGTGCCTCCGCGTCGTTGGCCCGAGGGCAGGTCTGAAGGCCTCGGTGGACCTTGGCCCGTGGTGTGCTCTGTGATCGCTTGGCGACGGCGGGAGCGGTGAGAGCAGTGGAGGCACGGTGAAGGGAGGCGACGTGTACCTTCGTAGGCGGATGTCCCACGTTGTCAGCAGGTCTCGAGGCGGCCTGGTGAGTGGTCCTGGCGGTGTATCCAGGCGTATCAGCTTCCACGTCGCAGGACCGGCGGCCTGTGGCTGCTCCGAGTGTTTCGGCGGCAGCGATGGACGGGAAGTCGGTGGCCTGGTATGGCTGTGTCGGCGTTCCAACGTGGGTTACTCAAAATGCTTCCTCTCGATAGTAGTGACTTCCTTTGGTAGGAGGACCACTGCGGGAGAATGCTCGCCGATGCCTTCGCCGTTGGCCTCTTTATACCGTCGTCGCAGAATTCTAAATGCGAGAAAGCTCAGCCGCCTGGTGGCGAAAGCTTGACGTTATGTTCACATGTGCGGCTGGCTGGTGCGCTCGCTCTCGGCAGAGCGCGTGTAACGGGTTGCCGTTATGCTGGTGCGTAATTGGTGTGGCGGTTGCGGCGTCGCTTGTCCGGGCGCTTACAACCGCCACAAAATCAATTTATAAAATATGTAACAACTTAATATATAGAAATTAATTAATAGTAATAGCTAAGTACCATAAATTTAGAATTTATCACAACAGTTGCTAAACTTTATATAGTGCTAAATTTTTATTGTATACATATAGTGCTATTTAAAATACTCACACTGATAGGTACAGAAATGGATACTTCTTTTGAACTGGATCCTGGATTGTCTTTAAGATGTTTCTGAAGCTTTTCACAAGTAATAGACTTTAGTTCATAACATGAGGCTAAGCAATAGTATAAAATAATTCAGAATTTTAGAGAGAAAACCTAAATATATTACCTTCAACCATAACTTTCATCGCTTTATATGCCCCTAGTTCAATTTTTAGAGATTTAATTTCTTTCTATAATCGCTTATTTTGGGAGTAAACGTCTTCACTCCTTGAAGAGATACTTTCTTTGGATTCATCACAACTTAATTCCGAAGATAAACTCTGAAAAAAAAACAATTAAAACATTTACAGTTAAAATATTTATCAAAACAATTCTGGAAAAGAATTGACTTCAGACTTAGTAGGTTGCAAGTCCTTACATGTTTTATACGTCTTTTCTTTGAAAATTTGCTCTTTTTTTCTTATTCTTGGTTCTTATTTTCAATTTTTCTTTTTCTTTTTCTTCTGATTCTGATGTGTCTGATATGGAAATCTATATAGAATATAAAACACAAATGTTACAAGTTAAACATATTGCGAAAATATATCATAATTTGTAAAATAAGATATAGACATCAAGAATTATTCTTACGGAAGCAGGGCGTTTTTTAGATATTTTTGTAAGAGATGTTTGAATGCGTTCAGATTTCTGACTTTCTTTAGAAGTGAAAGATGAGTTTTCACTATCTGTAAAAGTTGAGTCATCGTTCTGAAAAAAATAGCACATACAGTGTACAGCTCTTTATTACATGTAATGATATAAATAAAAATTATGAAAATCCTTACTACATTCACATTTTGCTGCTTCATTTTTTTTAAAATAGATGAAATTTGGGTACTTCCAGTCATTGCAAACTTTTGAGTTCTTTTTTTCTTTGCCTGTGGCTTCAGAAGCAAATAAAATATGATTAATATTCAGCAATGTGATAGAACTGATATGTTTACAACTTGGTACAAAGACCAGTCTATGGTCCGTATTCATAGTCGCGCGGATCTTATTTCAAAACCGTCTTAAGTAATGTCTTAAGTTGCTAATACGATCATTTGATTGGCTGGACGGAGTCTTAAGACTGCTTTTGACCAGACTTAAGATGATCTTAGATATAAGATCCGACTATGAATACGGGCCTGTGTCAGCTATACCTTGGACTTTGTTGATTGATGAGTAGAAAATAAATATTTATCATCTGCCTCTTCTTTTTTTAACTTAGCAAACTCTTTCCTTTCCTTGCGCGTTGAAAAACATACACCGGTATCAATAAAATTCTTACTGCCTTGTATAGCATCTTCCCATTCTACAATTATTTAATTGCACAAAGTACAATTCAAAATTCAAGTCTTAAGAATTGAATAGTCGTGTTATACGCATTATAAAAAAGCTTAATAAATCTTAGTTTAAAATTTAAAGCAAACAAAAAATTTTATAGAAAACTCAGTTTTTCTATATTTTATTTTCTGTAACAATTAATACTGCTCAGAGAAAGTCCATAAAGAAATTTTTATACTTACTGTTTGCGTGACCTCTAACATATAAGCTACAACTTCCTTCCACACCACTTCTTTCATCTTTGACAATTGTTTTTCTAGGCTGAACATCGTAATTACTTGGCCATTTCGACCGAACTAACCTCTCGGAATAGATAAGATTTTCTATTGGTATTTTTGGGCTTTTATCATCGAAAATTAACCATTCACTAAATCCTACTTGTACGGGAACTGTTTTTTCTTCCCAATCCGAGACATTTTCGTTCACAAACTCTAATATTACATACTCATTTTTTGCCATTTTCCCAACAATCGTTTTTCACTTATACAAATGACTTATACAAACTACGTTTTAAACAAATAAAGAAGACAAAAAAAGATCGAATAAACCGGTGAAACACGGACACGTCGACGTTATGAGTGTGCGTTTAGTAGTGGCTGCCGTTCCGTACACGCATATGCGTGCATATATCTACAGTATACGTATCGCTTACTATAGAAACATGCGCATCATGAATGACTAACAGTTTGATGTAATTGGTTGGATCTAAAAGTAAGAACCAATCACATTCTATTGCTCAGTGAGCGATTGGATTGGGTTTTACTGTTAGATCTCTAAATTTAGACCAATTACGTTGCCGTGTTGACGAACTACTCAACTGTTGTGCAACCGTTATATGTCTCCTGAATGTCATCAGTCGCGTTCAACACGAAAAAAGCTTGGCTATTGCCTTCTTTTTGTTTGCGATCGAGGGCACAGTGCATGTCAGTAAACATACGTTAACTAAAAAGAAGGAAAAGAAGAAACGGGAAAAACTGTTCAGCAACTCAGTAAAGGTTAGTGATTCCAATTATTAAATTGAAATAAAAACTAAAGGTAAAAACCAATCATATTAAGGGGATCCTAAAGCGAAGCCCGAACTTCCTCGACGTCGGTAATGTCAACTTTCAGTAAACGCCACCACGTAAGGTGGTGCCACTGGTGGTGACAACGCGAAACTCCGTACACGTACACACACCACTGAATTGCTCACACGGATGCACGTGGTAGAGAGACATAATGCTATAAGACGCGGCAACGCCACGCGGCGTTGCCGCGTCTATGGATTCTTTAGCAATACGGCCGAACCTGAAAATGCTTTCTGGCCGTCCGTAGCAGAAGGCAGTAACGTATCAAGGCTAATAAGCACCCGCTTTTTATAAATTACATATATTCTTATGCACACATGTGCGTATATATATATTATATGTACCTAATTATTATGTGTATGTTTATAATTGTCTGATGACAAATAATAACAGTAGCATAATTGAGAATGGGAATTAGTATACATAGTATATGTATTCGCGCGGGTACTTATTAGAGACTTGGCAATTTACTGCACCTCTTGCATCTCTAATAATATTTTTCTTGTAATGTAAATGAATGATGTAAAACTCTTTCAAAGAATCTATCCATTCTTAATGGAGTAAAATAATAACTTTTATAACAAATGCAATAAATATTAAATTTATAGTATTGATTTATATAACTAATTTTATTCTGTCTTTATATAGAAAAATATACCTCAGTCTTAGCATCAGAGTAGAGGGTAATGGCAGCTGATGAACAGTATATAGATAACAAACTGAATAAAATACATTATAATGTTATACATTATAATACGCATTATATGTATGCCTTACACCGCATACACTCTTACGGGATGTCCCCAAAAACTTTTTTTTACACACACACGTATACAACGTACCAAAAAAAAGAAAAAGAGAAGAAATAAAAAGAAAAAAACATAAGAGAAAGGATTATGGGAATAATACATGCGAACAATACATGCGAACAATACAGTATTGATTTATAAACTTTTTATTCAATTTATATTGCTTATCTATACTTAAAAATAAATTTACTCAAACACGTACTGTGTTAGCGTTACAATTTATCTAAAGCTAAACGATTCCGATTTCCTCGTTTTCTGCAAAAGTTACAGTTTACATAAATAAAATATTGTGAAACACACGCAATGTTAGCCATATAAATGGCGTTCTTTTAAAGTTTTCCGTCGGCGAACAGTCATAACGTTACAAGTCAATCTATTTTTCGGGAATGTATTTTGATTCGCAGAAAAATATCCGTATTCTATCTCCGATGTCCAAGGTGTGTATGTGTCTATAGGTATAAGATACAATGTGTGTCTGTGTGTCCGTTACTACGTTACGCGAGCGTTACTTCTGTAGTAACTTACGATATATCACTCGTTTACGCGAAGGAATTATCATAAGTTACTACAGAAGTAACGCTCGCGTAAACGTAGTAATAGTGCACTGATGTATAACATACATCTTTATTTATTTTTACACTATTGATTGCCCGTCAAGCATAACAAAATATAATAACAAGGCACAAACGAAACATACCGATAAATGTATTTTTTTTTATATTCCATACACGTTAGATGTTAGTATAAAATATTGAAATTATGCATGATGAGTTTTCTTTATTTGTTATATTAATTTTTTTAAATTTACATAACAAATACAGAAAACTTATCATGCATAATACTTTAATACCCTTCAATATTTTAAATGTATACTAACAATACAAATAAATCATCCAACATGTGGAGTATAAGAAAATACATTTATCCGTATGTCTCGTGCCCCTTGTTCTTATATTTTGTAATGCTTGATGGGTGATTGATAATGTACAATTGAAGAAAGATGTTATATATCTGTGCACTGAGGCACTGACATGTCATTTATATACATTTCAATATATATTTGCATTAAAAAATACGAGTGGAACGATAGATGTACTTATAAGAAAAATGTATTTAATATCTTCTTTATTTATAAATTTTTGAAAAACTTATTACGTTCTGAATAACAGAAGTATATATATTATATATATATTATATACATATTTTATATATATTATATATACTTATATAAATATTGTATGGGAATGCAGTACGAAGAAGCAGCCGCGACGCGTGAGTTACAGCGAAAAGCAGGGAATGATATTCTGTCTCCCGCTGTCCGCTGGGTGACTTAAAAGTATTTACACACACAGAGACGATCGATATATCCATGTGATAGTCCGAGAGCCCACCGCAAAAATTTGGGTCCATCGCTTTTATGGATAAATTTACTTGCAAAAGGTAGTTTATAAGTCGTATTATCATAAACGATTGTCAGCCAAACTCGTACCCCCTGCGTTATGAGCAATAAAAATTTATTAACAATTGGATTTCTAAGCGATTTGGGTCCATCGCTTTTATGGACGAAACTTGTTTTATTCGAAAGGGCATCAAATTCCCTTTCAGAAAATACCCGGCTGATTTGCCCTGGCCCCTGCAAAACCCAGGCTGATCATGATTTTTGACTCAACGCGCGAGTCAGATCGAGCGTGGCGTTTGAAATGCGCGCCGTAAACAAGGATAGAGCGTCACGCTTTTATTTATACTTTGGATACTATCTAATATTATAAATTTTTAAAGATCATAATTGTTGTTATTTTTATTATTTAACGTTTATGATATTATAATATTGTGTAGGGATTATGAATATTTTTGATTTTTTTTATCATTTATATTATTATATTTTATATGTTAATTATATACTTTTATTATTTATTATAGTTAAAAATATCATATTTCCAGATAAAAAGTATGGAACTGTCAGAGAACGTAATGTAAATTGGAATTTTGTCGAATATTTCCAAGTTTTTTACATTTTTTTTATAATTAAGTGAATTTCATAGCAAATACTACACGGAAAAAAATAAACTGTAAAAAATCGTCAAAAAAATAAAAATAATAAAATTATCAATAAAATAAAAATAATAATAATAATAAAAAAAAATAAAAATAAAAATAAAAATAAAAATAAAATAAAAATAAAAATAATAAAATTATTAATAAAAAATACTGTTTAGCACTGTAATTTAGTTATTTTACTGAATTTTTATTATAAATTGATGTATGAACATCTATAATCTTACTGTTTGAATATATATTAATATTATTATACACTGTAAAAAGCATTGATGTGCATATCAAAAAATCATTTGACGTGTTAGTAGTATCTCCATTTATTTCATTGAAAAATTACGAGTTTATCATTACCCGTGGCCGAGTTACATAATAAACTGTAAATAGTCATCAGATTTCTGACGATTTTTTACAGTTTATTTTTTTCCGTGTAGTATTTGGTATAAGTTTGTTAAAATTCACTTAATTATAAAAAAAATGTAAAAAACTTGGAAATATTCGACACAATTCCAATTTACATTACGTTCTCTGACAGTTCCATACTTTTTATCTGGAAATATGATATTTTTAACTATGATAAATAATAAAAGTATATAATTAACATATAAAATATATTAATGTAAATGATAAAAAAATCAAAAATATTCATAATCCTTACACAATATTATAATATCATAAACGTTAAATAATAAAAATAACAATTATGATCTTTAAAAATTTATAATATTAGATAGTATCCAAAGTATAAATAAAAGCGTGACGCTCTGTCCTTGTTTACGGCGCGCATTTCAAACGCCACGCTCGATCTGACTCGCGCGTTGAGTCAAAAATCATGATCAGCCTGGGTTTTGCAGGGGCCAGGGCAAATCAGCCGGGTATTTTCTAAAAGGGAATTTGATGCCCTTTCGAATGAAACAAGTTTCGTCCATAAAAGCGATAGACCCAAATCGCTTAAAAATCCAATTGTTAATAAATTTTTATTGCTCATAACGCAGGGGGTACGAGTTTGGCTGACAATCGTTTATGATAATACGACTTATAAACTACCTTTTGCAAGTAAATTTATCCATAAAAGCGATGGACCCAAATTTTTGCGGTGGGCTCTCGCACTATGACGGAACGCACACAGACCCGCTCGGTCTATCCGTGTGCGATACGCGCTCAGCCCAAGGCGGCTTACAAGAAGACCCTACAACGGCTACAACGTAATACAAATCGATTTTGACGAAAATTTATAGAGCGATTGGGCTTAATGTTAGGTGATACTCATATCTCACCTAGCCCCGCGGTAAAAACGACGCGAGCCAATTAGACGTTTTGAGTAATTACTCAGTAATTATAATATAATGTTTTCAATAGTTTTATATGATATTTCCTCTCAGTTTGACCATATCTACTAATACTGATCCGTTGTCAAGCGTTATTTGATACACCCTGTATAAAGAATGAGAGAGAACAATAATTTGATAGAGACATTGATCATTAGTGAAAGTAATGCTAAACCACATCTCAAGCTATTGATGACACTACATTATTTGATAACATTCCAATAAATACCAAATAATAATAGTATTATGTCAATGTCACAATATGTCCCATTCTATATGTAATTTATGCTGCTATTACTTTGTATTCACTAATATTGTGATGTTATCAAATAATGTGTTATGAAGAACTTGAGATATGTGATTACATTCAGATAATGACTAACGTACAATTCTCATTTCTTATTTCTCATTTTACATTATTCTGTATTGTTTATAATGTTTCAATAAGATACATTTCTGTTGTACATTGTATATTGGTTGTTATCTGATAACACTGCTAAATAACATATCTTACTCCAGCTATTCATGAATCATTATACTTGATAACATAAATTGTAACATTGTATAAATTAGAATACAATAAGAAAAAGATGTTATTCTTATTATATTCTAATTTGTAAATAACCAATGTACAATGTACACCAGAAATGTATCTTATTGAAACATTATAAACAATACAGAATAATGTAAAATGCATAAGAAACGCTGGACATATAAGAAATGCTGCAGAATAATAATGAGATAGAGATTTGTACGTTGGTCATTATCAGAATGTAATCACATATCTCGAGTTCTTCATGACACATTATTTGATAACATCACAAGTCACGTAACATTGTCAGAAAATAAATTTTTTATTGCGGTGCATATTCTGCACAAGTCTCTATCTGTCAGACTACGTTTACGCGAGCGTTATTTCTGTAGTAACTTACGATAATTCCTTCGCGTAAACAGGATTTTGTAGTAACTTACGATAATTTACTTCGCGTAAACGAGTAAATTATCGTAAGTTACTACAGAAGTAACGCTCGCGTAAACGTAGTAAGGGGGATTTTTTGGGCGTCCTCGGGTGAGGACTGTATGGTGCCTAAACCTCCGGGTAATTGACACATCGGAGCGTAAATGTAGGAAGAGTCATAAGAGGTTATAAACACGCGGTCGAGACGGCCGTGTGTTTCTAACCTCTTCTGAGTCTGACTTCTTCTTCTTCTTCTTCTTCTTCTGTGATTGGCCTTCAAACAGTACTGCTCTGAAAACGGCCAGGACGAACCACTTGTCGAATAGCCGTAGATGGCGGATTCTGCGTATTATACACAATATATTAATAAATCACAATGCAGACAGTAACAGTCGCAATACTTCAAAAAATTTTCCGTCTGGACAAAACACGTCCGAACACGTTAAAACGTGTCGTCCGCGAAACACGTCCGAACTCGTTGCTTGTCCTCGAGACTCTTTCTGAGTCTGACAAATAAAGCGGAGAGCACACACTTCTGCACAACGCATAATACGTAAGCATAAGAAAATTGATTGGTCTATTTTCTTATGCACATGTGTATGGACCAATCAATTTTCTTATGCTTACGCATTATGCGTTGTGCAGAAGTGTGTGCTCCCCGCTTAAGGCACTAGTATGTAATGACTTTATCGACATGTTCGGCAGCGACATCTCTTTCAAAATCGCGTAACTATTCTTACATGTCATATTGCTCCTCCACCTCTTTTCTAGGCTATAATTTCTGGATTTGCATTCCTTATCAATAATCTTTTTTTGTAGGCTTTTATTCTTAGTTTCAATTGCACGATATTGTTCTTACATGTTGTTTCTACGTCATGCCGGTCTAATTTTGTGGATACTTATTGTGGAATTTTTGTATAAAGCAAATATTGTCGTTACATATACCAAAAATTAACAAAAATATTAATTTTTTCTCGTTTTCGATATAAATTCGACCACCATGACGTAGATTTTGTTGCGTACTTTAATTCTAGACAAAAATTTTGCATTTCTATAAAGCCAATTAAAAGATTAGTGCTAAGAAAAAAAGCCGGTATTACAGACGGCTTTAGGATCCCCTGTAGGAACATATTTGAGTTGGCGAAAAATGATTCTCTGAAACCGCACGTGTGTGTAAATAATTCAGTAGAAAATATATAATCTTCATTTCAAAATACATTTGCACACTACGTACCAAAAGTATATAATATGATAACGTAGTTTTTGCTATTCAATTGATTAAATTTTAGAAAAGAAAAAGATTTAAAAGTATATAACTATGTCAGTCAATAAAGAGATGACTATGTTTACATGGCACTGTTGATCGGGTTTTATAACATCGGTAGTTCTTAGGCCAGTCAATCACAACTATTCCATTCTTCTGAAGAATGATTACGATTGGTCTTCCTGACAACTACCGATGTTATAAAACCCGATTAACGGTGTCATGTAAACGTAGTGCAAATTGAATCATATTATATATTTAATTGCCTGCTCATTAAATATAAAGTGCAAACACATAGAAATTGTATATTTTTCTATACTTAAATGCAATAGGAAGAAATAATTGAACAAGTATCCTTGCATAGGAATATTATGCATAATTTTTACAAAACATATTTAAGATTCGCGCAATTGAGATATATAATAAAATTAATAACGATTCTATAAATCTTAGGTATATGTTAATAATACGACATGATCTTTTTAATCATGAAACTTTTACAAACTAACGGAAAAAGATTCGTATCCTAAATGCTAATAATTTTTCTAATGTAACAATAATAATACTGAAAATATATGGATAGAAATATATATAACTAGCTGTGGTGTCCCGGGCTTCGCCCGGGAGTCGTTTTTCTTAAAACGACTTTATTTATGTTTCAATATCTTAATGAGTAGGTGTACGTAGGTGCGTATGTTGCTTGCGTAGGTGAGTGCGGGGGGGCGTAAAACAAAAAAAAGCCGCGACATTTTCATCGCCGGGAAATTCTACTCCTGTTTCACATATTTTTGGTAAAAATTTGGTCCACTAACGAATGAGTAGTTCGCGTACAAACAGACAGACAGACGTGACTTATATTAATTTGTCCAGTTTTTATTATGTCTAGACATAATTTTAATTCAACGAATTTTTATTATGTCATGACATAATTTTAGTTCTGCCGCTAGGGAATTTTTAAGTCGATTCTTATGAATCAAGCTTGAATTCGATGTCTAGGTATCCCAGGTTGCCGATAACGGGTTACAAATAGTGCGCTCCATAGTTTTCGGTGTCCAGGTGTAATAATACGTTGAATTCGATGTCTAGGTGTCCCACACGTTGCCGATGACCAGATCCACATAGTGCGCTCCGTAGTTTTCGGTGTCTACGTGTATTAATACCTCAAATTCAATATCTACGTGTCCTACATTCGGATTTAAAGTTATTAATACACCTAGTCACCAAAAAATACGAAGCGCACTATGTGGACCTCGTCATCGGCAACCTGGAACACGTAGACATTGAACTCGAGGTATTATTACACCTAGACACCAAAAACTACGGAGCGCGTTATCTGGATCTCGTCATCAGCAACCTGGGACACCTAGACATCAAGTTCAAGGTATTAATACACGTAGACACCAAAAACTACGGAGCGCACTATGTGGATTCCGTCATCGGCAACCTGGGACACGTGGACATCGAATTCAAGGTATTAATACACGTAGACACCAAAAACTACGGAGCTCACTATCTAGACATCGTCATCGGCAACCTGGGGCACCTAGACATCGCATTCAACGTATTATTACACCTGGACACCGAAAACTACGGAGCTCACTATCTAGACATCGTCATCGGCAACCTGGGGCACCTAGACATCGCATTCAACGTATTATTACACCTGGACACCGAAAACTACGGAGCTCACTATCTAGACATCGTCATGGGCAACCTGGAACACCTAGACATCGCATTCAACGTACGATTACACCTGAACACCGAAAACTATGAAGCGCACTATCTGAATCCCGTCATCGGCAACCTGGGACACGTGGACATCGAATTTAAGGTATTAATACACGTAGACACCGAAAACTACGGAGCGCACTATGTGGACCTCGACATCGGCAACCTGGGACACCTAGACATCGCATTCAACGTACGATTACACCTGGACACCAAAAACTATGAAGCGCACTATCTGAATCCCGTCATCGGCAACCTGGGACACGTGGACATCGAATTTAAGGTATTAATACACGTAGACACCGAAAACTACGGAGCGCACTATGTGGACCTCGACATCGGCAACCTGGGACACCTAGACATCGCATTCAACGTATTATTACACCTGGACACCGAAAACTACGAAGCGCACTATGTGGACCTCGCCATCGGCAACCTGGGACACGTGGACATCGAATTTAAGGTATTAATACACGTAGACACCGAAAACTACGGAGCTCACTATCTAGACATCGTCATCGGCAACCTGGGAAACCTAGACATCGCATTCAACGTACGATTACACCTGGACACCGAAAACTATGAAGCGCACTATCTGGATCCCGTCATCGGCAACCTGGGACACGTGGACATCGAATTGAAGGTATTAATACATCTAGACACCAAAAACTACGGAGCGCACTATGTGGACCTCGTCATCGGCAACCTGGGACACCTAGACATCGCATTCAACGTATTATTACACCTGGACACCGAAAACTATGAAGCGCACTATCTGGACCACGTCATCGGCAACCTGGGATACCTAGACATCGAATTCAAGCTTGATTCATAAGAATCGACTTAATTTTCTAGCGGCACTTTCTGCCAAGCGTAGAGAACTTTCTTTTCCGGCAGCGGTGGTAATACGATGTAAAGATACGAAATCTCTCTAGATATACATGAAGCAATTGACTCAATATATATAATTACCTAATTTACCTAAATAGAAATCTTTCTCCTGACCGATAAGTCTATCGACCTATAATTTATCTACTAGACCGTTCAAAATACGCGCGCGATATCGAAACTGGCGAGCCCGAAAGCGCCGCCAGTGGCGAAAAAGTGAAAGGGACATTTCTGATTATGACGTCATCATATAAAACGTCGGCGTTAGGAGGAGGAGTATCTTAATAAAAAATTTTCACATTTGGACTTTGCGTCGCAATATCTCCGCTCGTAGGGCACGTAGCGGAAAATTATATAGGAAATACCCCCTTTATTTTGACCCCAACTATCGATCAAGCCTACTTAGAACTTGATCCGTTCACTCGTTATCGAGATCTCAACATCTCGGGTACTCGCAACCCGTCGCGTCGCGTAAAAGAGTCACGGTGCACTACCGTGTCTCTTGATTATAAATTTTTAAGAGCAAAACTGCAAAATCGGGCTTTTTAGCGTACTACAGATGAGCTTACTGATTAAGAATATCCTAAATTGAATAAGATTCATTCGATATTTTGGCTAAAATCTTGTTATTACGAATCCCGAACAAGATTTTAGCCAAAATATCGAATGAATCTTATTCAATTTAGGATATTTTTAATCAGTAAGCTCATCTATAGTACGCTAAAGAGCCCGATTTTGCATTTTTGCTCTTAAAAATTTATAATAAATAAAATACGGACTCGCAGTCACTCGCAGCTAAGCCAACCCGACAGAGGTCTCCACCGTGTCTCCTGCCGACCCTTAACTGAACTGACTGTAAATGAACTGTGACACCGCGCTAATGAACACACTATCTGCACTGCGCGAAAGCGCCGCCAGTGTCGAAAAAGTGAAAAGGACGCGATTCCAGCCAATAAATCAACGTAGAAGTAGTTAGTAGTAGTAGAAGTATCTTAAAAATAAATTTTCACATTTGGATTTTGCGTCGCAATATCTCCGCTCGTAGGGCACATAGCGGAATATTATAAGAGAAACCCCCCCCTAATTGGACCCTAAGCTATTGATCAAGCCTACTTAGAACTTGATCCGTTCACTCGTTATCGAGATCTCAACATCTCGAGTACTCGCAACTCGTCGCGTCGCGTAAAAAAGAGTCACGGTCGGTCTCGCTCCGCGTGTACTTGGCGCGAGACACTACAGTGTCTCTTGATCATACATTCTTTTCTAATTGACACAATGTATTATTTTTTGAGGCAATATATATGTTCTCTCTGTAATTGGCGCTGTAATTTAAAGAGATATAATTTTTTTTTTGTAATTGTAAAATAGATCACTTAAAGCGCGACTCTTCTTTTTGATAAGGTAATATAATTGTGTGATGTGTATCACTTGGGTTATAATTTTTTGGAAATAAAGATACTACTGCTTAGATTTTTTCGAGATTTTTCGAGATATAAAGATTATGTCTACCACTTGCTACTTATATTCATCCAATTTTTATTATGTCAAAACATAATTTTAATTCATCCAATTTTTATTATGTCTAGACATAATTTTAATTCGTCCAATTTTTATTATGTCTAGACATAATTTTAATTCAGCGAATTTTTATTATGTCATGACATAGTTTTAGTTCTGCCGCTAGGGAATTTTTAAGTCGATTCTTATGAATCAAGCTTGAATTCGATGTCTAGGTATCCCAGGTTGCCGATGACGGGTTCCAAATAGTGCGCTTCATAGTTTTCGGTGTCCAGGTGTAATAATACGTTGAATTCGATGTCTAGGTGTCTCACGTTGCCGATGACGAGGTCCACATAGTGCGTTCCGTAGTTTTCAGTGTCTACGTGTATTAATACCTCGAATTCAATATCTACGTGTCCTACATTCGGATTTAAAGTTATTATAACCTAGACACCAAAAACTACGAAGCGCACTATGTGGACCTCGTCATCGGCAACTTGAAACACGTAGACATCGAATTCGAGGTATGTAACAATGCGCCCCGTTTCAGATGCGCGAATTTGGCGCATTAGGTCGAGAGCTGCGGTTTAATTTCTCGAACCGTCCGAACCGTTCCCGTTCGGTTAAACCTAATATGCCATCGTCGGCCTCGGGAACGCGTTTTCCACTCCCGCGTGTGGTGTGCGGCGAAGTGGGGTACCAAGATAACGTGGCCGTCTTCTACCTCCACCGGAATGGGTGGTGCCACTTCTGGCCCTCTTGGTCGGAGCGGCCGGATTTCCCCGGGGCCGGATGGTGCGGCGGACGGTGCTGCGGCCGGTGCTGCGGACGGTGCTCCGTGGGCCGGTGAGCCTTCGCCGACGGCTGGTGCTGGCGGGGCCGTCTTAGCGGCGAGCCCCTTTCGGGCTTTGTATGCCTCCAGCGTAATTTTCGCTCGGCATATCGGTGCAGGTGGCGGCGGGGTGGTCAGCCACTCGAGTTTCCGTCGCTGCTGATGATCGGACCGTTGTATCACGCAACCGACCGTCGGCACATTTTTGTGTGTCGGCGGAGCGGCTGTGGATCCGTGGCCTCTGGTGATTGCGGCGGTGGCGGCGGCAGATCCCGGGGCGAATAGCCTCGTCCACGTCGTGCCGAGCTCGGGACAGGCTGGGTCGTACTTCTCGACGGGTTCGGCGAGAATCTTGTCGATCTCGTCCAAGACATTTCGCTCTTCGGTAGTAGGCTCCATGTCGAAATCTCAAGTGTTCTTTGCTCGATTTCGGCTTTTCTTTTTATATCCCTCGTTGCAGATCGCCGTTTTGCTGATTGGTTCGTTAGTCGGGAGAGGGGTTTTTTCGCTGTCGCCTATTTTCCGTTGTCATCTTCGGTGTTTTCTCCGGTGTCATCGTCGGGGTCGACAATGTTTTCGCCCGTGTCGGTTTCGGTATCGCTCGCGCCGTCCGTTTCTTCGGTCGCCGGAGAGGGGGCCGGTTTCAAATCTTGCACGTGGATGTGACGTATCCATTTGCCGTGCTTATCGCGCAGGTCTACGATTACGGGAGAGACGATTCGACGTACCTCGAGGGGGCCTCGGAATTTTGGCGCGAGTTTCGCGTTGAATGCGGCTGCTTTATTAGATAGCGGGTACTCGCGCTTCCACACCCACTGGCCCAGCTTCGGCTTCCACGCCCGTCTGCGCAAATTATAATATTTTTCCTGTCGTTGGAACGCGTGTGCTAGGTGTATCCGCGCGAGCTCAAAGGCCTCCTCGAGATGTCGGCGCGTCTCGTCGGGAGGGGGTGCGGCGGCGGTATCTGGTATCGCGTCTCGGTTTAGCGGGGATACGGGCTCGCGGCCGTATATCAGGTACGCCGGAGTGTAGCCGGTTGCCTCGTGCCGCGCTGTATTATACGCGAATTGCAATTCGGGGATTCGTGCGTCCCAGTTTCGATGATTTTTGTCTACATACTGGGATATCATAGTCTTGACGACGCGGTTGGTTCGCTCCACGGGGTTGCAGTGTGGCGCGTGCACGGGCGTATAGGCGTGGCGTACGTGATGCGCGGCTAACATTTTTTCCAGTTTTGCCGAGCGGAGTTGTGTCCCGTTGTCTGAGAGAATGACGTCGGGGCACCCGTGGCGAAACAGTATTGCCTCGGCGATGTTCGCGGTTACGGCGGAGGCGGTGGCGCGACGGAGGGGGCGCATTTCTAGCCATTTCGAGAATCGGTCTTGCATGGTTAGCAACCACGTGTGCCCCCCTTTTGACCGCGGTAAGGGCCCTATCAGGTCGAGGGTTACTTGTTGCCATGGGCGTGCGACGGCGGTTGCGTGGAGGGTGCCCGCCGGTCGGACCTGTGCTACCTTGTGTTTCAGACACGTGGGGCAATTTCGCACGTACCGGGCTATTTCCCTGAACATTCCCGGCCAATAATAGAGTTGGGCGACGCGGGCGATAGTCTTTGCTATCCCGAGGTGTCCGGCTGTCGGTGCGTCGTGGTTGCGGTAAAGGATCTCGGGACGGCGGTCTTTCTCGACGCATTCTTTCCACTGGCTCTCGGCGGGGACTTCCCGGAAGTCAAGCTCGTGTAGTACGTGGCGGAATAATTTCCCCCCTCTAACATCGTAGTCCGGATAATCCTGCGGTGCGTCCTGCACGGCGCGGAGGGTCCGGCGGTACCACGGGCAACGGGACGGAGCGGTGACCGCGGCGGTCGTGGGCTGACGCGATAGCGCGTCCGCGACCCGGTTAAGGGCTCCTTTCCGGTATTTGATTTCTACGTTATATTGCTGGAGCTCGAATGCCCAGCGGCCAAGTCGTCCGGCGGGAGCGTCGAGTTTTTGTAACCAGCGGAGCGACTGGTGATCGGTTAGCACGGTGAAGGGGTAGCCTTCCAAATAATCCCGCATGCGGCGTATCCCCCAGACGACGGCCAGGCATTCGAGCTCGGTGGCGCTATAATTTTGTTCGGCCCGGTTGAAGGTGCGGCTGGCGTAGGCGATAACTCGTTCGCCTTCCGGGAAGTTTTGTGTTAATACGGCCCCTAGTCCGGTTGTACTAGCGTCGGTTTGCAGGATAAATCGGCGCGTGAAATCCGGGCAAGCGAGGACCGGCGCGGTTGTGAGGGTCGTCTTTAAACTCTCGAATGCGTGCTCTTCCTCTGGCCCCCAGGTCCAGCGCGCGTGTTTGCGCGTGAGCGCGGTAAGCGGTGCGGCAGCGGTCGCGAAGTCCTGTATGAACCGTCGGTACCACGAGGCGACGCCTAAGAACTGTCGAATTTGTTTCACGGTCTGCGGCCTGGGCCATTGAGCCACGGCTTTAACTTTCCCGGGGTCGGTGCGGATCCCTTCGCGGTCGACGATATGACCTAAGTATTGCAGTTGGTCGACGCAGAATTTGCATTTCTCGGGGTTGATTTTTAGGTTCGCGGCGCGGAGGCGACGGAAGACTTCGTGCAGTATCCGCAGGTGTTCTTCGAATGTCTCGCTGATTATGATTATATCGTCGAGGTATACGAACACGTGCGGTTCTAATTCTGGCCCGAGTATTGTATCGAGGAGCCGTTGAAACGTGGCGGGGGCGGAGTGCAGGCCGAACGGCATCACTACGAAATGGAAGAGCCCCTTACCGGGTACGGTAAACGCGGTGATCGGCCGGCTGAATGGGGTGAGAGGGACTTGCCAGTAGCCATTTTTGAGATCGAGGGTCGTCAGATACTTTGCTCCGCGGAGCTTATCGAGGGTCGCGGTTATTTGCGGTAGCGGATACGCGTCCGGTTCGGTGGCGTTGTTAACCTGTCGGAAGTCGATACAAAATCTGTATTTTCCGTCCTTCTTGCGGACTATGACCACGGGGGAGCTCTATGCGCTGTGTGAGCGCTCGATTATTCCCTCTCGCTCCATTTTTTCGACTTCGTCGTCGATGACCGCCTGCATGGCCGGGTTGCGAGGCCGGTACCGTTGTTTGATCGGGCCGGCGCCGGGCTTAAGGCGGATATCGTAAAACGCGCGGTCGGTAGGTCCGCGTAGTACCTCGAAGAGAGGTAATTCTTCTTTCAGAAACGCGCGTATTTGTTCGTCCTCGGCCGGGGTACGCGGCGATATTCCCTCGGTTGCGGCGGTCCCGGGGGTTGCGCGTGGCGCTGTCCTATGGTCGGGGGGCGGCGGGATTGCCCGTCCGAGTTTGGCCCAGAAGTCGATCCCCAGGAGGAGCGCGCTCGCGAGGTTTGGCATAATTGAAAATTCGTGCCAAATGGTTCGATAGGTGGTCCGGATCGGTAGGCGGATGCGGCCTGGGATCGTGAGGTGGTGGCCATTGGCTAGTTGTACCTCTCCTTTTTCCGGCAAAATTTCGAATCCTAGCTCTCGGGCCATTGTCGCGGTCTTTTCGCTCACGAAGGAAATGTCGGAACCCGTGTCTAATAGCGCGGCGAGCGGCTCTCCGTTTATTTGTACGTTCAGATGCGGCCGGGGGGCAAACTTTACGTTCAGGACCGGGGGGCGGCCGGGTTTTCCGCGGTCCCGGCGTCGTTTCCCGGCGGTGGGTGGCAGTCCTTCGTGAGGACTCCATCCTGGCCACATTGGGAACAGAATTTTCGGGCTGGCCGGCGGCAGTCAAATCGCGTATGCCCCCGTTGCTTGCATCGCCAGCAGCATTCTTGGCGGTTATACACGGCGGCGGTGGTCGGGGTATCGTGCGTGCGGGCCCGCGCGGAGTTGCGCTTCTTCCGGTTGGCTTGAAGCCTTTCGTATTCGGCCGCTCGTTGCTGGAGATCGCGGGGGCTGCTCACGTCGCTTCGCCAGATCCGATTCTGGTAATCGGGGTGTAAATTTTCGTATAGCTGCTCCACCTGTTCTTCGGTGGAGTACCCCCCTGCACGTCGCATAAGTGCGAGTAAGTGCGTCGCGTATTTGGTGTACGATTCCCCGTCTCTTTGCACGCGATCGCGAATTTCGTTAACGAGCTGCAGCCGGTATCGTTGCGGCAAGAATGTTTCCTTAAAGTCGGTGATAAAGTCCCCCCAGGAGAACCATCCGTCGCGGCTATTACGGTACCACAGGAGGGCGTCCCCCCTCAGGAGTTCCGGCAAACCGCGGAGCCTGTGGTCATCGGAAAATCCGTACGCGACGCGGAGTTCGTCGACTCGTTCCAAAAACGCCCAGGGATCCTTCCCGTCGAAATGCAGGCCCCATTTCCGCATTTGATTCATGACTTCCGTCGTGGAGGGGGCGGAATTGGTCAGTGGGCCGGCGGGGATGACGGTCACCGTCGGGGACGCGGGTAGGTTGAGCGGCGGGACGCGGAGTCGGGTTGTCTCGGTCGTTTCGAACTCTTCGGGGTGTTCCTCTATGTATCGGCTTAAACGGTGGCGGAGCTCGTCGAGATTGCCCTCCGTGTCGATCCCGAGTCTCTCTAATTCGACTATTAAGTCGGCTTTGTTCAGTCTGTAGTAACGCTCTTTCATTTTCGCCGCGTCTTGTGTCTTATCCTTTCGGTCAGGTCCCTGTTCGGGCGCCATAAAACAACCTAACTTCCGACGCGCGGATCTAGCTCGCGGCTGGTCAGGGTTCGGAGTAGGCGCGGAGGAAGACACAAGGCGTGATTTAACGATTTAATGTAACAGATTTATTTCACAATGTTCGATGCTATTTTACATATCGTTATTACAGACTGCTCCCGCTGCGATTATGTACGAGGCTATGGCAGCGGCTCGCGGTGCGGCGGTCGCGTATTACGGATGCGGATGTTACAGACTTGCGCGCGCTACGGTTTCATTCGCGGGGATTCGCGGCGCGTGTGACGCGCGGTACGTTGGCGGTAACGCGACTCGAATCGACGGTGTCGGGCGGCTGAGACGCTCAGCGAGCCCAGGGGACCCCCTTGGGCTGGATCGCCTGGATTTCGTCGAAGGGAGAGCGGTACCGTGCGGCCAAGACTCTTGGCGAGGACAGGGCGGTCTCCCGATCCTGGTTCGCGACGGTACAGCGGATGGGATGCCTTGTCGGACGGTTGAGACTCTCAACAAGTCCAGAGACCCTCTGGACTTGGACGTGGCGGCGAGGCGAGGAGCGGTCGGGATGATAAGCCGTCGAGATATACTTGACGGAGGCAGAGACTCTCTTACCCCAGGACTTATCAGCGGGATTCGGAAACCGAGAGCAGCGGATGATCGGTGTGCTGGCTCACGGTGGAATAGCAACATTGATAAATGTTGCTCGCTTATATACCCGTGGCGACGCTTCGTAATCGGTGGCGGGGATACGGGCGCGAGCGTCGCGGCGGAGCGGTGGGGTGGCCGTGGTTACGGCGCGGCGCTGGCGTTCGGCGATCTTCGGGCGGCCTCGGCCTTACTTGGTGCTTCGGCTGCCGCGGTAAGTTCCTTGCGCGGACTTCTTCGCACGCGTTCCTTAATTATTGATAATGGCACGCCGTGCCTTTCTGCACCCGGCGGATGTTCGGCCGGGTGGTATGCGGCGGATTTTGGCCGGGAACAATGCCGTTTCGGGGCGCATTGTTACACACGTAAACACCAAAAACTACAAAGCTCACTATCTAGACATCGTCATCAGCAACCTGGAACACGTAGACATCGAATTCAACGTATTATTACACCTGGACACCGAAAACTATGAAGCGCACTAACTGAATCCCGTCATCGGCAACCTGGGACACGTGGACATCGAATTCAAGGTATTAATACACGTAGACACTGAAAACTACGGAGCTCACTATCTAGACATCGTCATCAGCAACCTGGAACACGTAGACATCGAATTCAACGTATTATTACACCTGGACCCTGAAAACTACGAAGCGCACTATGTGGACCTTGTCATTGGCAACCTGGGACACCTAGAAATCGAATTCAAGGTATTATTACACCTGGACACCGAAAACTACGGAGCTCACTATCTAGACATCGTCATCGGCAACCTGGGACACCTAGACATCGCATTCAACGTACGATTACACCTGGACACCGAAAACTATGAAACGCACTATCTGGATCCCGTCATCGGCAACCTGGGACACGTGGACATCGAGTTCAAGGTATTAATACACGTAGACACCGAAAACTACGGAGCGCACTATGTGGACCTCGTCATCGGCAATCTGGAACACGTAGACATCGAATTCAACGTATTATTACACCTGGACACCGAAAACTACGAAGCGCACTATGTGGACCTCGTCATCGGCAACCTGGGACACCTAGACATCGCATTCAACGTACGATTACACCTGGACACCGAAAACTATGAAGCGCATTATCTGGATCCCGTCATCGGCAACCTGGGACACGTGGACATCGAATTCAAGGTATTAATACACGTAGACACCAAAAACTACGGAGTGCACTATGTGGACCTCGTCATCGGCAACCTGGAACACGTAGACATCGAATTCAACATATTATTACACCTGGACACCGAAAACTACGAAGCGCACTATGTGGACCTCGTCATCGGCAACCTGGGACACCTAGAAATCAAATTCAAGGTATTAATACACGTAGACACCGAAAACTACGGAGCTCACTATCTAGACATCGTCATCGGCAACCTGGGACACCTAAACATCGCATTCATCGTATTATTACACCTGGACACCGAAAACTACGGAGCTCACTATCTAAACATCGTCATCGGCAACCTGAGACACCTAGACATCGCATTCAACGTACGATTACACCTGGACACCGAAAACTATGAAGCGCACTATCTGGATCCCGTCATCGGCAACCTGGGACACGTGGACATCGAATTCAAGGTATTAATACACGTAGACACCAAAAACTACGGAGTGCACTATGTGGACCTCGTCATCGGCAACCTGGAACACGTAGACATCGAATTCAACATATTATTACACCTGGACACCGAAAACTACGAAGCGCACTATGTGGACCTCGTCATCGGCAACCTGGGACACCTAGAAATCAAATTCAAGGTATTAATACACGTAGACACCGAAAACTACGGAGCTCACTATCTAGACATCGTCATCGGCAACCTGGGACACCTAAACATCGCATTCATCGTATTATTACACCTGGACACCGAAAACTACGGAGCTCACTATCTAAACATCGTCATCGGCAACCTGAGACACCTAGACATCGCATTCAACGTACGATTACACCTGGACACCGAAAACTATGAAGCGCACTATCTGGATCCCGTCATCGGCAACCTGGGACACGTGGACATCGAATTCAAGGTATTAATACACGTAGACACCGAAAACTACGGAGCGCACTATGAGGACCTCGTCATCGGCAACCTGGAACACGTAGACATCGAATTCAACGTATTATTACACCTGGACACCGAAGACTATGAAGCGCATATCTGTACCTCGTCATCGGCAACCTGGGATACCTAAACATCGAATTCAAGCTTCATTCATAAGAATCAATATATATTATATATATACTTAATTTAGCTAAATAGAAATCTTCCTTCTGACCGATAAGTCTATCGACCTTTAATAATTTACCTACTAGATCGTTCGAAATACGCGCGCGATATCGAAACTGGCGATACCTGCGCCGCCAGTGTCGAAAAAGTGAAAGTGACGCTCTCTGATATATATATCATATCACACAGATCGGCGTTAGGAGAAGTATCTTAATAAAAAATTTTCACATTTGGACTTTGCGTCGCAATATCTCCGCTCGTAGGGCACGTAGCGGAAAATTATATAGGAGATACCCTCCTTATTTTTACCCCAACTATCGATCAAGCCTACTTAGAACTTGATCCGTTCACTCGTTATCGAGATCTCAACATCTCGGGTACTCGCAACCCGTCGCTTCGCGTAAAAGAGTCACGGTCGGTCTCGCTCCGCGTGTACTTGGCGCGAGACACTACCGTGTCTCTTGATATTACCCTGGCGTTTTTTTAGGGAATTTTGAGATTGCTTGCTCGCGATGAACACATAACCTTAAGTACATTATTGTTTTTATATATATTTATATACTTTGCCTAGTATGTAGTATATAAATCTACGTTAAAATTTGTAACTTATAAAATTCTATACAAAAAACGTTCTATATTTTTTTTCAGGATCAATCATTTTCGTGTTCTACATTTTATAAAGTTTCAAGTTTTATACATCTCAGAGATAATACACTATTTTCCACACCACCTCGGAGGTATAGTGTTAGGCGCGTTTTTTTAACGTGGTGTTCCTAGTAGGCCTAATCCACTGTTTTTTTATATAACGTTTTTTGGAGAGAATTTTTTAAGTTCCATTTTTTGTATTAACTATTTTAATTAATTTTTTACTAATTGTAATGCAGATAGGTGAACTAAACATGTATTTTACTTGTATATTATAAACTGTACTCCGACTGAAATCACATTTCAATGTTACTTTAATGCTTGTTTTCCATTATCTATATTTTTCTATATATATTTATTTATCTGTCTTCTATAATGACGTTGATTCTACTTGTTTATTAGTTGATCATTGGATTTGTTTTTTTAATCATTAAAAACCTCTGTGAAAACAACATTGCGAGTTTTATTGCTCTCATCAGAAATCAGTATTATTTGCTCCTTTGGTAAACCAATCCGCGAAAGTCCTACATGTAATTGACCGTGTGAAAAGACTTCGTTTCTGAGGTCTACGCCAACTACTTTGAAGGTTTGTCCTTGGGACTTATTAATCGTCATGGCGAAACACATTCTAACAGGAAACTGCAGCCTTTTAAACGCAAATGGCAAATCCGTAGGGACCATAGGTATTCTTGGAAATAACGCTATTTCACTGGCTGCAGGTCCTGTCAGAATGGTTGCTTCTATGATGTAAGGCATGAGACGCTTAACTTGCAGTCTCGTGCCGTTGGTTTAAGATTCCGAAGCAGCATTATCGGGGTACCAACTTTTAATCTCAGTTTATGTGGAGGCAATCCTGCAGGGTTAAGAGAGTTGAGAAACTCAATCGGATAGTGGATGACTTCATCTCCATTTACCATTGTGTCTATTGACTTATATGTTTTACATTTCGTGGTGACTTTTTGTAAAACTATTTCATTAATCTCCTCTGCAGCTTTATTTTTTGCAGTTACGATTGCACGTTCGCAAAGCCAATTTGTTTCCTTTTGTGTTAAATTCTGAATATCTGGATAAACATTGTCAATAATTTGATCAATAGTTCGGACGCAAGTTCCTACAATATCAGAAATGTTAATGTAGCCATTCTGCGTTATAGAGATAGAGCCGTCACCAATTTTAAGCAAATACTCTGCAAATTATTCTAAATTCTTATCTCCTTGTAAATGAACTCGCACATTAATAGTCAGTCGAAGTTTTTTTACATGCTGCCAAATTTCAGATTTTTTCATGCATACTTTCATAATATTCGCACGTGTTCTTTTAGGCACCACTGGCAGAGTTTGCCTGAAATCACCGGTAAAAACAAATGTTACCCCACCCATTATACCTTTTCTGATGTTCTCAAGTCTTTAAGGGTTTGATTCACGGCATCTATATGGGACTTGTGCGACATCGTACATTCGTCCCATATACTATCAAGAATGCCTGTTGGAGAAGTTTACCAGTAACACCATTTTTTCTCACGGAACATACCGAACTTTGGTCAAAGGACACATTCAGTGGCAACTTAAAAGTAGAGTGGGCAGTTCTTCCACCACTTAGAAGAGTCGCATCTATGCCTGATGAGGCAACTGCAATAGCGATCTTCTTTTGACTTCTTATTTTTGTCAAAATCAATGAAATGACAAACGTTTTGCGCCAGAGAGAGAGAGCCTCCTGGCGCATCTATGAAGTAAATGTTACCCTTATTATCTTCGACACTATTTATTATCTCATCGTATACCATTTTTTGTTCTGTATTCAGTTTCACTTCGTTTTCTTGCAGATATACTTGTAAGTCGTCGATATTGTGTACAGTTTCTTGTAAGTAAAGTAGGTTATCTATGTTTGAATCATTGCGCTGAGGTTCTGGCAAACCAAACTCTTTCAAGCACTTTTCTCCATGAGTGAACACTATGTCCTCAAGAAGAATCAACCCCTCATTGAAAATTTCCTCTGTGAACTGAACCTCATTATTCTTACTTTTCTGTCGAACCCGATGTAAAATATCATCGTATAGGTGTGTCCGGTATGCATTCCATAATTCTAAAGGATTAGACATTTCACAAAACATTAGCATAATGCTAAATAACTCTCTCATTTTGTGCGCACTTTCTGAAATAGCTGCATCTGATAGTGTATCTCGCCAGTGCATGTCACTCTCAAGCAAATTCCGGGCTTGGCACGCCGCGCGATAAGTGGGCATTATTTCACCATTCCCCGTCTTTAAGTCATTAAAAGACGTCGGTCTTCTGACGTGATGTAAGAGTAGTCTGAGGTAAAAGCATTCTGAATAATTAGGGTGTATAGTATACACTCGCCCTAATACTGTGTCCCGCTTTATACTTGGACAATCATCTACATCTTGGCCCCGTTTTCTCCGTTGCCATTTTTTGTTAGACCATTTATAATAAGCCGGTACTTGGTGATAAAGCAAAGTCTGTGCAAATTTATCAACTGCACACAGAGCAATGAAAGCTGTCAGAGTGGTCTGAGGTGGATTTTCTATAACTTGCTGTAGATTTCTTTCAGTAAAATACACTCTTTGCCCATTTTCTAAATGGACAGATAAATGAACAACTGGAGGATAGCGCTCGTGAATAGAAAATCCTAGTATTCTCCAGATACTTTCAGAAGTACTCAAATATCTGCCATTCAAATAGTTCTGAATTTCATCTTTTTTATTTTCAACGGCAAACGTAGCCGCATCGTTACCTTTATTAATATACTTACATATATATTTGATTGCTTGCACAGAATGGCAATATTCAACGTTGACGTGTGCAACAAAGCATCTGGAGAGAATCGGACAATATGGGACTATCCATTTATTATCAACAATGAAGTTACAATGCGATATAGTATAAATGTTTCCACCGTCAGCCGGACATCTTCTTCTGTACTTAGGGTATCCATCATCGCCAGTTTGTGTATACTGAAGAAAATCACGGGGATATCTTTTTGAACATGTACCGTTTGACATGCAAGGTGATGAGGAATTGACGGCTCCACATGGACCGTGGATCATATTCTTGCATACTATGTCGTAAAGTAATGGATCTTCATCCTTATTGGGGATTTCAGCTGAAATAATGCTATCTATTTCATCAGATCTTATTTTGTCGACTAACCAAATTAAAATGTGGGCATAAGGCAAACCTCTCTTCTGCCATTCAATTAAAAATGTAGCATCGAACTTTACCAAAAATGTCCCTCTTTGTTATGGTTATATTTAACTTAAAAACTATTGGACCGAATTTTTAACACAAATATATGAAATAGGGGCAGAATTTTCCGAGGAGTGCTATAGGGTGTATAATTTTTTGTTACCAATTTTCTGAAAACCGATTTTTTTAATTCTTTATTTTTTAAATATTAAAAGAGTTACTAATATATAAAATCTTTACGGGTGTTGTATGTTTGAACGTTTTTAAACGTTAACAAATTAAAAACTATTGGACCGAATTTTTACCACAAATATATGAAATAAAGGTAAAATTTTCCGGAAAATTTTTGCCAAAGCGCATAGAAGTTAATCAAAAAATATATGTATGTGTTAAAAAATCTTTTGTAAGCTGGTAAAGTAAAATTATTAAAAGAATTAAAGAAATATGTTTCCAGAAAATAGATAACGAAAAATATGTATTAAAAAAGTTTTTGTAAGATTATAAGGTAAAAATATTAAAAGAATTAAAAAAATATGTTTCCAGAAAATAGATAATGAAAAACTATACACCCTATACCACTCCCCAGAAAATTCTACCCCTATTTCATATACTTGTGGTAAAAATTCGGTCAAATAGCTTTTAAGTTCAAACATACGTTTGGGTAATGTACGTTTGAACGTTTTTAACTTAAAAACTATTGGACCGAATTTTTGCCACAAGTATATGAAATAGGGGTAGAATTTTCCGGGGAATGCTATAGGGTATGTAGTTTTTTATTATCTATTTTCTGGAAAGAGATTTCTTTAATTATTTTAATATTTAAAAAATAAAAAATTAAAAAAATCGGTTTCCAAAAAATTGTTAACGAAAAACTACATACCCTATAGCACTCCCCGGAAAATTCTACCCCTATTTCATATACTCGTGGTAAAAATTCAGTGCAATAGTTTTTAAGTTAAAAACGCACAAACATACACCACCCTTAAGGATTTTATATAATAGTATAGATAAATAATAACATAATTAATGATATACAAGAGCTTTTGTCGCGCATATCGATTTTCAATAATGGATAGATATTGTAACAAATACGTTTTACGTTCATTCGAAAACAAATTATGTGTACACATAATAAAAATTGTATGAATTAAAATTATGTGTATACACATAATAAAAATGCGGACTTATTTTTATGTCAGACATAATTTTAATTCATCCAATTTTTATTATGTCAAGACATAATTTTAATTCATCCAATTTTTATTATGTCTATAATTTTAAATTGTCCAGTTTTTATTATGTCTAGACATAATTTTATTTCAACGAATTTTTATTATGTCATGACATAAATTTAGTTCTGCCGCTAAGGAATTTTTAAGTCGATTCTTATGAATCAAGCTTGAATTCGATGTCTAGGTATCCCAGGTTGCCGATAACGGGTTACAAATAGTGCGCTCCATAGTTTTCGGTGTCCAGGTGTAATAATACGTTGAATTCGATGTCTAGGTGTCCCACGTTGCCGATGACGAGATCCACATAGTGCGCTCCGTAGTTTTCGGTGTCTACGTGTATTAATACCTCAAATTCAATATCTACGTGTCCTACATTTGGATTTAAAGTTATTAATACACCTAGTCACCAAAAACTACGAAGCGCACTATGTAGACCTCGTCATCGGCAACCTGAAACACGTAGACATCGAATTCAAGGTATTATTACACCTAGACACCAAAAACTACGGAACGCGTTATCTGGACCACGTCATCGGCAACCTGGGACACCTAGACATCGCATTCAACGTATTATTACACCTGGACACCGAAAACTACGGAGCTCACTATCTAGACATCGTCATCGGCAACCTGGGACACGTGGACATCGAATTCAAGGTATTAATACACGTAGACACCGAAAACTACGGAGCGCACTATGTGGACCTCGTCATCGGCAACCTGGAACACGTAGACATCGAATTCAACGTATTATTACACCTGGACACCGAAAACTATGAAGCACACTATCTGTACCTCGTCATCGGCAACCTGGGATACCTAAACATCGATCTCAAGCTTGATTCATAAGAATCAATATATATTATACAGTACAAAATTACCTTTTTCAAAAAGGTAAAAAAAAGGCGCCAAGTACACGCGTAGTTGTTACCTCGAAAAAAACCAAATGGTAGTATCATTAATTTTAAATTTAAAAATATTTTAATAAAACCCAAATGGTACGTAATATATCTTTGTACCTCGAAAAAACCCAAAAGAGGGTTGGTAGTTGTGAGATAGTGATATGGATGTGCGGGCTTTTCCACCACTCCATGCTTCTCCCGAAATGGGAAGCGAGGTATCTGCGCATGTCAAGTGCGGACCGATCCATGGTGATCGGCGAGACCGAGCGAACCTCGGTCTCTTTCGTTCTGGGGACTCCGAGCCGAATACACCACTCCCTGAACACGGGCCTTCTGACGAGAGGACTGACTGCGGATACAAAGCGAGTCAGGAGAAGGCAAATAAATTCACTGCAGGTGCAAAGCAAGTCAGGAGAAGGCGAGTTAATCGATTGCGGAGCAAGAGACGGCCCTCCTAGCATCCTCGCAGCTACTGGAGGACAGGGTCCCCGGAACAGGCGAGAGAGCCAACGCGGGAAGCGGAGGAGGCGATCTCGAGAACACGCAGATGAGTACCTGACTTTGGAGATTGCATTATATTGAGCGTCACATCACAGAAATCTATTTGTTTCACCCACTATTCTAGTTTGAATCGAGACGTGTATATACATTTTAATATAATAACCACCGTCGGCGTGAGGCGTAATAAGCGATAAGCGTACGTGGCGTCTTGTGTTGAGCAAATATATATGTATGCGTGACGAGCGCGTGCACAACGGCGACGTCCGAATAAAGTTGTAACCGTCTTGAAGCAAAATAAAACTGCGGATATTTAAATAAAGACTACGTTTAATAAATGCACGTCCCCTCTACGGAATCGAGTCATCTTTTTCTATTATGAGTAAGGTTTAGTCCAGATAAATCTTACATAGTATCTTTATTTTCACAAAATTATATTACTTAACTTAACTCAAGTGACATGTATTTTAATAAAAAAGATGTGAAATCTTTATTTTCTTCTTCACAAAATTATATTACCCAACTTAACTCAAGTGACATGTATTTCAAAAAAAGATGTGAAATCTTTAAATTAAATTGCGCCAATTGTAAAAAAATATGTATTTTGCTTTGAAAGATAATTGTTATGCAACTATACTTTAAAGAAATAAAACCCAAGTGGTATCTTCGTATTTCTATTCAAGGGTCTTCCTATTCTAAACTAAGTGATAATAGCTTCTTAATTCTCTTTAACAAATTTTTAATATTACAAAGAATCATTTTAATTACAAAGAATTAAAGAAGTAACGGTACAAAATAAAAATATTTAAAACAAAATAAATAAATTTTTCTTGTAAAAAAACTTGGCGCTGCATTTTTACTCCTGTCGCATTCTTCCCTAAATTATGATTATTGTTTTTTATTCAATCAAAAATCTCAGTACTAATGTTTAAATTTTAATGTTTAAATTTCAAAGTCTAGCAGCGCCAAGTTTTTTTACAAGAAAAATTTATTTATTTTGTTTTAAATATTTTTATTTTGTACCGTTACTTCTTTAATTCTTTGTAATTAAAATGATTCTTTGTAATATTAAAAATTTGTTAAAGAGAATTAAGAAGCTATTATCACTTGGTTTAGAATAGGAAGACCCTTGAATAGAAATACGAAGATACCACTTGGGTTTTATTTCTTTAAAGTATAGTTGCATAACAATTATCTTTCAAAGCAAAATACATATTTTTTTACAATTGGCGCAATTTAATTTAAAGATTTCACATCTTTTTTTGAAATACATGTCACTTGAGTTAAGTTGGGTAATATAATTTTGTGAAGAAGAAAATAAAGATTTCACATCTTTTTTATTGAAATACATGTCACTTGAGTTAAGTTAAGTAATATAATTTTGTGAAAATAAAGATACTACCTACCCACTTTTGGGTTTTTTCGAGGTACAAAGATATATTACGTACCATTTGGGTTTTATTAAAATATTTTTAAATTTAAAATTAATGATACTACCATTTGGTTTTTTTCGAGGTAACAACTACGCGTGTACTTGGCGCCTTTTTTTTACCTTTTTGAAAAAGGTAATTTTGTACTGATATCATGCATTTTGTAGTGTTACGCATCTTAGAAACAGTATATCTTTATCTTACAAACAGTATGTACAGATTGTAAAGCTCTATGAGCCGTATATATTTTGCGATAAAAGACATCCCTCGTTGGATATTTTAATAAAATATTTTTATTTTGTACTGTTACCTCTGTAATTCTTTGTGACCACTAAAAATACACATGTAAACTTTGTATTTAAATACCTTGTATTCCCTTGTAAAATTTAAATAAAATTTTTTAATCTTATAAAATTGTTATCATACATTCTTTTCTAATTGACACAATGTAAAGATTTTTCAAAGTAGGTAGTGCAACAATTATTTTTTGAGGCAATATATATGTTCTCTCTGTAATTGGCGCTGTAATTTAAAGAAATATCATTTCTTTTTTGTAACTGTAATAGATCACTTGAAGCGCGACTCTTCTTTTTGATAAGGTAACATAATTTTGTGATGTGTATCACTTGGGTTATAATTTTTCGGACATAAAGATACTACTGCTTAGATTTTTTCGAGATTTTTCAAGATATAAAGATTATGTCTACCACTTGTTACTTATATTTTTTCGAGGTATAATACTACCACTTTCTCTTTTTTCGAGGTAACAACATATACATTACTATGCGTGTACTTGGCGCCTTTTTTTACCTTTTTTTTAAAAAAGGTAGTTTTTTACGGATATCACGCCTTTTTGTAGTATTACGCATTTTATAAACAGTATGTACAGAGTAAAGCTATTTGGAGGTATAATACTACCACTTTGTTTTTTTCGAGGTAACAACATAACAGGGTAACAACATAATACATATACACTACTATGCGTGTACTTGGCGCCTTTTTTTACCATTTTTTAAAAAGGTATTTTTGTACGGATATCACGCCTTTTTGTAGTGTGTTACGCATCTTAATCTCTTATAAACAATATATCTTATAATCTTATAAACAGTATATACAAGGTATGAAGCTGAAAGTGTTACGGACTATTATTTCTAAAGAAAACAATTTAATATTTTGCTTAGTTTTTTATAAATAATAATCTGTAACCCTTTTAGTTGTACACCTTGTATATATTTTTCACGTTTAACATAAAACATACGCGCAATATAGCATGATTAATGTTAATAAGTCGTTAACTGTAAAATTTTTTATTTATTTTTATTCGCGTGTCTTACTGAGTGTTGTTCGCAATTGTATATGTACCGATATCTACAGGCATCGATATTTTGGTTAATTACAGATGGACACCTGTAACACGTGTCTGAAACTTATCTGATTTGTATATTCTTTTATTTCCTTCAACTAATCGCAAATTAATTCTATTTGATAAAAAAACAATTCTGTCAAATTTCTCATACATAACGCATCGTTTATAATTTTCTATTAATTATAAATATTAAATAATACAATATATATATTCGTACTCACATCCTTGAAAATTATTTCGGGAATTCAAGCGAATGTCACAACTAGATAAAATTATCTTTCATATTTTGACAGTTGAGTAGGAACATATTTGAGTTGGCGAAAAATGATTCTCTGAAACCGCACGTGTGTGTAAATAATTCAGTAGAAAATATATAATCTTCATTTCAAAATACATTTGCACACTACGTACCAAAAATATATAATATGATAACGTAGTTTTTGCTTATCAATTGATTGAATTTTAGAAAAGAAAAAGATTTAAAAGTATATAACTATGTGAGTCTATAAAGAGACATGACTACGTTTACATGGCACTGTTGATCGGGTTTTATAACATCGGTAGTTCTTAGGCCAGTCAATCACAACTATTCCATTCTTCTGAAGAATGATTACGATTGGTCTTCCTGACAACTACCGATGTTATAAAACCCGATTAACGGTGTCATGTAAACGTAGTGCAAATTGAATCATATATATTTAATTGCCTGCTCATTAAATATAAAGTGCAAACACATAAAAATTGTATATTTTTCTATATACTTAAATGCAATAGGAAGAAATAATTAAACAAGTATCCTTGCATAGGAATATTATGCATAATTTTTACAAAACATATTTAAGATTCGCGCAATTGAGATATATAATAAAATTAATAACGATTCTATAAATCTTAGGTATATGTTAATAATACGACATGATCTTTTTAATCATGAAATTTACAAACTAACGGAAAAAGATTCGTATCCTAAATGCTAATAATTTTTCTAATGTAACAATAATAATACTGAAAATATATGGATAGAAATATATATAATAAATAATAACATAATTAATGATATACAAGAGCTTTCGGCAACCTGGAACACGTAGACATCGAATTCAAGGTATTATTACACCTAGACACCAAAAACTACGGAGCGCGTTATCTGGACCTCGTCATCAACAACCTAAAACACCTAGACATCAGTTTCAAGGTATTAATATACGTAGATATCGAAAACTACGGAGCGCACTATGTGGATCTCGTCATCGGCAACCTGGGACACCTAGACATCGCATTTAACGTACGATTACACCTGGACACCGAAAACTATGAAGCGCACTATCTGGATCCCGTCATCGGCAACCTGGGACACGTGGACATCGAATTCAAAGTATTAATACACCTGGACACCGAAAATTACGAAGCGCACTATGTGGACCTCGTCATCAGCAACCTGGGACACCTAGAAATCGAATTCAATGTATTAATACACGTAGACACCGAAAACTACGGAGCTCACTATCTAGACATCGTCATCGGCAACCTGGGACACCTAGACATCGCATTCAACGTACGATTACACCTGGACACCGAAAACTATGAAGCGCACTATCTGGATCCCGTCATCGGCAACCTGGGACACGTGGACATCGAATTCAAAGTATTAATACACGTAGACACCGAAAACTACGGAGCGCACTATGTGGACCTCGTCATCTGCAACCTGGAACACCTAGACATCGAATTCAACGTATTATTACACCTGGACACCGAAAACTATGAAGCGCACTATCTGAATCCCGTCATCGGCAACCTGGGACACGTGGACATCGAATTCAAAGTATTAATACACGTAGACACCAAAAACTACGGAGCGCACTATGTGGACCTCGTCATTGGCAACCTGGAACACGTAGACATCGAATTCAACGTATTATTACACCTGGACACCGAAAATTACGAAGCGCACTATGTGGACCTCGTCATCAGCAACCTGGGACACGTAGAAATCGAATTCAATGTATTAATACACGTAGACACCGAAAACTACGGAGCTCATTATCTAGACATCGTCATCGGCAACCTGGGACACCTAGACATCGCATTCAACGTATTATTACACCTGGACACCGAAAACTACGGAGCTCACTATCTAGACATCGTCATCGGCAACCTGGGACACGTGGACATCGAATTCAAGGTATTAATACACGTAGACACCGAAAACTACGGAGCGCACTATGTGGACCTCGTCATCGGCAACTTGGGACACCTAGACATCGCATTCAACGTATTATTACACCTGGACACCGAAAACTACGGAGCTCACTATCTAGACATCGTCATCGGCAACCTGGGACACGTGGACATCGAATTCAAGGTATTAATACACGTAGACACCGAAAACTACGGAGCGCACTATGTGGACCTCGTCATCGGCAACCTGGAACACGTAGACATCGAATTCAACGTATTATTACACCTGGACACCGAAAACTATGAAGCGCACTATCTGTACCTCGTCATCGGCAACTTGGGATACCTAAACATCGAATTCAAGCTTGATTCATAAGGATCAATATATATTATATATATACTTAATTTAGCTAAATAGAAATCTTCCTTCTGACCGATAAGTCTATCGACCTTTAATAATTTACCTACTAGATCGTTCGAAATACGCGCGCGATATCGAAACTGGCGATACCTGCGCCGCCAATGTCACCTCAACAAAGTTAGCCCCCCCAAGTGGATTATTGATACTTTTTTTTTTACCAATCGATTGGTGGTTGATTGGTAGTATTTGGTACCGTATTCAAAACGTTTGGTAGTTTCTCGTTTTTTTAGGAAATCAAAAACAAATTTTTGATCTTCTTTTAGCCCCCCCACTTTGACTGTGGTAATTTTTTTTTTTTTAATCGATTGGCGATTGATTGGCAGTGTTTGGTACCGTATTAAAAACTTTTGGTGGTTTCGCGTTTCTTTAGGAAATCGAAAAAACAAATTTTTGATCTTTTTTTAGCCCCCCCACTTTGACTGTGGTAAGTTTTTTTTTTTTTAATCGATTGGCGATTGATTGGCAGTGTTTGGTACCGCATTGAAATCTTTTGGTAGTTTCGCGTTTTAAAAAGAAAGAATTAATTGTCAACAAATTTTTAACCTTCTTTAGCGCCTCCACTTTTACTGTTGGGGATTTTAAATTCTTTTTTACCAATCGTTTAGTGGTTTATTGGTAATGTTAAAAGCTGTAAGTTATTGAAAATTTTATTTTAAAGCCTTGTGTCCACGATGCTAGAACTGTGTCCGAGTTTCGGTTTAAAGCCCGGTGTCCACAATGCTAGAAATCGATCCGAGTTTCGGTTATAAGCCAATGAAACTGCTGCTTTTCTGTAAGAGCTGCAAGTTGATTGGCTTATAACCAAAACTCGGACCGATTTCTAGTATCGTGTACACAACCCTTAAGTCAATAAAACTGCTACTTTTCTGTAAGAGCTGCAAGTTGATTGGCTTAAACCAAAACTCGGACGCAGTTCTAGCATCGTGGACACAAGGCTTAAGCCCGGTGTCCACGATGCAAGAACTGTGTCCAAGTTTCGATTTAAGCCAATCAACTTGCAGTTCTTACAGAAAAGTAGCAGTTTCATTGGCTTAAACCGAAACTTGGACACAGTTCTTGCATCGTCGACACCGGGCTTTAGAGGCATATTCACAATGAGAGGAATAAAGAATAAGGGTGCCTCCCCATGCAGGACGGAATCTCGGAAAACGGAATCTCGGAATCATTCTGATTGGTTAGTCAATTGGCTATTTAATAGCCTCATGGGACTAACCAATCAGAATGATTCCGAGATTCCGTTTTCCGAGATTCCGTCCTGCATGGGGAGGCACCCTAAGATAAATGAATAAGGAATAAGGGAATGTCGTATTTCAGTACACATATGTACATTAAAGTGAGATGCAACATGCCTTATTCCTTTATCTTATTCCTTATTCCTCTCATTGTGAATGTGCTTTTAAGCCTTGTGTCCACGATGCTAGAACTGTGTCCGAGTTTTGGTTTAAAGCCTTGTGTACATACACGATACTAGAAATCGGTCCGAGTTTCGGTTTAAGCCAATCAACTTGCAGCTCTTACAGAAAAGCAGCAGTTTCATTGGCTTAAACCGAAACTCGGACCGATTTCTAGTATCGTGTACACAAGGCTTAAAGCCCGGTGTCCACGATGCTAGAACTGTGTCCAAGTTTCAATTTAAGCCAATCATCTTGCAGCTCTTACAGAAAAGTAGCAGTTTCATTGGCTTAAACTGAAACTTGGACACAGTTCTTGCATCGTGGACACCGGGCTTAAGCCAATCAACTTGCAGCTTTTACAGTAAAGTAGCAGTTTCATTGACTTAAACCGAAACTCGGACACAGTTCTAGCATCGTGGACACAAGGCTTTAAAATAAAATTTTCAATAACTTACAGCTTTTAACATTACCAATGAACCACTAAACGATTGGTAAAAAAGAATTTAAAATCCCCAACAGTAAAAGTGGAGGCGCTAAAGAAGGTTAAAAATTTGTTGACAATTAATTCTTTCTTTTTAAAACGCGAAACTACCAAAAGATTTCAATGCGGTACCAAACACTGCCAATCAATCGCCAATCGATTAAAAAAAAAAAAACTTACCACAGTCAAAGTGGGGGGGCTAAAAAAAGATCAAAAATTTGTTTTTTCGATTTCCTAAAGAAACGCGAAACCACCAAAAGTTTTTAATACGGTACCAAACACTGCCAATCAATCGCCAATCGATTAAAAAAAAAAAAATTACCACAGTCAAAGTGGGGGGGCTAAAAGAAGATCAAAAATTTGTTTTTGATTTCCTAAAAAAACGAGAAACTACCAAACGTTTTGAATACGGTACCAAATACTACCAATCAACCACCAATCGATTGGTAAAAAAAAAAGTATCAATAATCCACTTGGGGGGGCTAACTTTGTTGAGGTGCCAATGTCGAAAAAGTGAAAGTGACATTTTCTCTGATCACGTGATCAAGTTATATATATGGCATGAGAGACGGGTTGACGTAGAAGAAGAAGTATCTTAAGGTAGTCGTCTCGTCAGGGCATGTATTAGATAAAGTTTTCGATTTTGGATTTTATATCAAATTATATGATCAGCTTTGCAGTCGATTTTTTCTGTGGCTCCTTACCGACTATTTACTCTAGAAAATCGATCTCGAAAATCACAAATTTTGCATTACTTCATATACAGACGGCCAGAAAAAGAAGGCTCTATCACGGTTTCAATCACATATTTTCGCATTTTTCGATTAGATGAAGTGAGAAAAAACATTGCTTTTTGTACATTAGATTTCGAAGAATCCGATGCAACCATAAAATATATAGTTTACCGGATATTTCGCTGCTAATTTTTTAGTTTATTTTAGTGAAAATGCGGTAATCGAGCAGACATTTTTTGGTCGAGGTGAGGTTGGGAAGACTTGGAAACGCCGCTGGCTAATTACTGTAGTTGCAGGTTATGGGGCTCGTCTTTCTTAGCCGAATTGGATAGTGATTGACACCCCTGTCATGCATTTAGAAACCCTTTCTCAGTAATTGTCAAAATTCAATCGACAAGGAGATGTAACCTTACTTGTAACTTTTCTCGACGACTCGCATGATCAGCTGATCAAAACGGAGTCAAATGAGAAAAATCACAGCATTTGGAAAAAGTAACATACTTTGTCACGTATGAAATTTTACACCATAATTCATAAAATTATTTTTCCCTTAGCAAAAATTGCCTGAAATATATTTCTGACCGTGAAAACCTACAAACAGTCACATGACTAGCACGTAGCGAGACGACTACCTTAAAAATAAATTTTCACATTTGGACTTTGCGTCGCAATATCTCCGCTCGTAGGGCACGTAGCGGAAAATTATATAGGAGATACCCCTCTTATTTTTACCCCAACTATCGATCAAGCCTACTTAGAACTTGATCCGTTCACTCGTTATCGAGATCTCAACATCTCGGGTACTCGCAACCCGTCGCGTCGCGTAAAAGAGACACGGTCGGTCTCGCTCCGCGTATACTTGGCGCGAGACACTACCGTGTCTCTTGATATATACTTAATTTAGCTAAATAGAAATCTTCCTTCTGACCGATAAGTTTATCGACCTTTAATAATTTACCTACTAGATCGTTCGAAATACGCGCGCGATATCGAAACTGGCGATACCTGCGCCGCCAGTGTCGAAAAAGTGAAAGGGACATTTTCTCTGATTACGTGATATATATATATATATATATATATATATATGTTATAATCGGCGTTAGGAAGTAGTATCTTAATAAAAAATTTTCACATTTGGACTTTGCGTCGCAATATCTTCGCTCGTAGGGCACGTAGCGGAAAATTATATAGGAGATACCCCCCTTATTTTTACCCCAACTATCGATCAAGCCTACTTAGAACTTGATCCGTTCACTCGTTATCGAGATCTCAACATCTCGGGTACTCGCAACCCGTCGCGTCGCGTAAAAGAGTCACGGTGCGGTCTCGCTCCGCGTGTACTTGGCGCGAGACACTACCGTGTCTCTTGATCATTCGAAGAAAAAAAAGAAAAATACATATTATCTTTTTACACGGAATGAGGGATGTTCCAAGTTCGAACCCTGGCTGAGGTAATATTTTTCGCAATAAATTTAATGATTTAATTTATTTTAGATTATTCTAAAAATATGAGATGCTTATATATAAGCATCAAAGATTATTAACGTCTTGACGACGAGGACCAAAAGCGATGGTCGAATCATCACGATATTTATTTGCCAATTGTAGTCGATAGAATAAAACGTTTAATGTTTATTATATCATTGGCGAATTATATGTATTTCTCGGTTTTTAATATTATTTGGGGGAAATTACAGTTCCATCATGCTTATTAGTCTATTTGAGCATTTTTATCGAGGTTGATGGCTTAAGGTAGCTGTCTCGCTAAGTGCTAGTCATGTGACTGTTTGTAGGTTTTCACGTTCAGAAATATATTTCAGGCAATTTTTGCTAAGGGAAAAATAATTCTATGAATTATGGTGTAAAATTTCATACGTGACAAAGTATGTTATTTTTTCTAAATTCTGTGATTTTTCTCATTTGACTCCGTTTTGATCAGCTGATCATGCGAGTCGTCGAGAAAAGCTACAAGTGAGGTTACATCTCCTTTTCGATTGAATTTTGACAATTACTGAGAAAGGGTTTCAAAACGCATGACAGGGATATCAATCACTATCCAATTCGGCTAAGCAAGACGAGCCCCATAACCTGCAACTACAGTAATTAGCCAACGGCGTTTCCAAGTCTTCCCAACCTCACCCCGACCAAAAAATGTCTGCTCGATTACCGCATTTTCACTAAAATAAACTAAAAAATTAGCAGCAAAATCTCCGGTAAACTATATATTTTATGGTTGCATCGGATTCTTCGAAATCTAATGTACAAAAAGCAATGTTTTTTCTCACTTCATCTAATCGAAAAATGCGAAAATATGTGATTGAAACCGTGATAGAGCCTTCTTTTTCTGGTCGTCTGTATATGAAGTAATGCAAAATTTGTGATTTTCGAGATCGATTTTCTAGAGTAAATAGTCGGTAAGAAGCCACAGAAAAAATCGACTGCAAAGCTGATTATATAATTTGATATAAAATCCGAAATCAAACACTTTATCTAATACATGCCCTGACGAGACAGCTACCTTAAGTTAACGTTTCTTTATGTTTTTTGGGTCGTAGAACAAGAACCTGTAAATAGTTTTTTTGTAAGTCGATGCAATAAAAAGTTATTAACAATTTATTTGTTTAAATTACCTTAGCGATCAAACTATACATCCTATAAAAAATGAACTAGAGAAAATTTGTTCTTCTTTTCACGACGAACAAAATGGCATTTGAATTTTTCCAAAATTTTGATTATTGACTGAAATATGTCAATTTTTAAGTAATTACTGCCTACGCGTCGCGGAGTACCCTAGACGTGCGCGCTCGCGCTCAATTCAAATAAAAGGAGCAAAAAAATAAATTAAATTAAAATTAAAGGAGCAAAACTCGTGTGGTAATTGAGCGCGAGCGCGCACGCCTAAGGTACTGCGCGACGCATATATAAGCAGTAATTACCTAAAAATTGACATATTTCCATCAATAATCAAGATTTTGGAAAAATTCAAACGCTATTTTGTTTGTCGTGAAAAGAGAAACAAATTTTCTCTAGTTTATTTTTTTATAGGATGTATAGTTTGATCGCTAGGGCAATTTAAACAAATAAATTGTTAATAACTTTTTATTGCATCGACTTACGAAAAAACTATTTACAGATTCTTGTTCTACGAACCCAAAAACATAAAAAAACATTAACTTAAGCCATCAACCGCGATAAAAATGCTCAATTGACCTGGCGTATGGACTATACAGCACGTGCGACGCTCCTGAGATGACGCGTCACGTGAGCGATCGGCGGCTCGGCCGCTGAGCCTCGAGCGGTAATGGGGGTACAGGAGGCGTCGCCTTGGGAATCGGCCCGAAATGTGCAACTAAATCTCGGCTCTGATTTATAGTGATTAATAAGACATCCACGCTGTCGCCGTTTAAGATAATAACCATTCTCCATCGTGTAGTATTCAATATTTTTACCTCGTGGTTTATTTTTTAAAATATCATACCACTGTACAAACTCATATAAAAACATAGATTCCAATTCTTTCGGTCTCCGTGGATAATGTTCATCTATTATAAATGGACAAAATATATTTGTAGAATCTCTGTCAAGAGCTTCAATTTCTTTATAAGTTTTAACTTTTCTACGTCGTATCTAATTAACATCTAACCATTTTATAATCGTTTTTGAATCAGTCCCACATAAAGGAATACCACACATTCCATCAGAGGCTTCAAGAGATCCACATTCCCTATTACTCGTGGCTCGCAAAGTAAAATTCCAAAGTTGTTGACGCAATAATTTGTTTTTCATATTTTTACTATCAAGGACAGCATCAGATATTTCACATTTTCCTGGTTTATTTACGTACTTAGTAATATACCAAGTAAGCAACGTGGATGTTTCACTTACGTATTGTATATCGACATTTCCTTCTAATACCGTAAGAAGAACAAGATGATAATCATTTATATTGATCTCATCATGTTTTCGAGGAACATGATATACCTACTTCTATGTTTCAATCGTTTTCTACCTGCTATCGAACTTTAACATCTTTCAAAATCAACGTTTCCGTGACAGGACGAGGAAACCCGAAACGACACACACGAATCGTTTTGCCGTCCTACTTTTTTAGAACGAAGACAATAATTGTTATGTTTGTGTCGTTGATGCGTATTGACTCGCCTGTATAACAATGGTAAAATCTTTGGATCTGGCATTTCACAAGTTATGTGTTGCAAAATAAATTGAGAAACTTCTTCAACAGAAGATTTCCCAATAATTGGCGCATCTTCAATCCAAATTAATAAATGAAAATGTTGTATACCTCTACCTTGGTATTCTCGTCGCCAGAAGTAATGCGCCACTTTTCCGATCGGGTTATCTTTGGAACAAATAAAATCAAGGAATGCTTTGAATTTGTTATCAAGAAACCTTGACGTTGACACGGGATCCTTAGCAACGAGTACACTAATGGGCGTTGAATCGTCAGGCCATCTATTTACTTCACGAAGATATGCAGCTAAGTCAGGCATCAGCCATTCAGCAGGACTTCATGTGACAAACCATGTCGCAGGTCCGTATACTTCCGTCATACATCTTAAATTACTCCTTGGTATACGCCAGTATTGTTCCGTATTTCAAGTTAGATTCTAATACATCTGTCTGTAGTGCTTCTAAATATTCTGAAGCCGTATAACGCTTTAGTTGTACATAGTTTGCTATAAATACACGATTTATTTGACGAAAAGTATATAGATTATACAAAAAAAATACGAATTGTATATTTAATCTGAATTGTGGATGTTTGGACATCAAACAACATTTATCAAATTCATGGTCGTGAAGTTTAATCCGTCTAGTTTGGTGTCGTCCATTAATACCAAGAGGAAATAAATCTGGAAAACACAATAGATCTAAAGATGCCTCACGATTGTCCAAGGGCAAATCGGCTATTTTTAACATTTGATATAAGGCGGTATCAGTTTTACATAATTTTTTTTCATATAAAGGATAAATAGTATATTGCTCGTAATGATCATCATTATAACAAAGGAAAAGTAATAATCGACACTAACTGGCAAGATGTAATTTATTATCACGACGTTTCGACCGTCACTTTCGGTCCTTATCAAGTGTTAAAATAATTATATTTCATGCAAAACAATTCAGTCCTAGCATTGTGCCAACAAACAAGTCCAGAACTGAAAAATAATATATATATACATACGCAGGTAAATCACAGTAAAGAAAAAGAAGAAAAAGAGATTACAAGTTTTAAGTAACTTACAAGTTTTGCGCGTCAAAATTAAAGAGAACGATATATACGAGGAAAACATGTCAGCAACGCTCGGGAGACAAAGGCACACTGAACCGCGATCAAATATAATTTATTATTATGTCGTATGTCCCAGTCAAATTGTCAGTATCTTTCTGAAGGTTAATAGTATTGATGTTCTGTTTTATAAAGAACATTTCGACTTGATAAGGACCGAAAGTGACGGTCGAAACATCGTGATAATAAATTACATCTTGCCAGTTAGTGTCGATTATTACTTTTCCTTTGTTATTTGAATTACTGGCGAAGAAGGAGGATTATTTCTTTGTTGATCATCATTATCTTCGTCAAGAACTTGAGTTTGTTTGTTTTACGTTCATTATTTAAAGTAGCGTCTACGTTGTTTTCTGAGTTGGACTTTTTTGGCTCGATTCGCGTTTATTATCCAAATCAGATTCAGTAGCATTTTCTGTCTCCTGTACTTCAAACTCTGGATTGAATAATAATGACGTTTGTAAATAAAATTCCTTACAAGTATTTGGCAATTCAATATAAGAATATAAAGAATTATGTTCTTTTAACCACACTAAGACGTCAAAAACCTTGTTAACGTCTACCATTTCTTCCCAAATCATTTTTTATTTTGTCGGAATACCTCTAACACGTATAAAGTACAATTCGTGATTGGTATTAATTGGATCAGTATCAGGACATATTTTGTTCAATGTTTCTTGTAAAGGTAACGGTAAATGAAACGTTCTACCTTTTACTTTTTGTACCATTTGTCTGTGAGGTAACTTCTTGTTACTAACAGGTTTCATTGTAACAACAGTTTGAAAAGCTTTAGCTCTTTGTATAAGAATTTTTTCAAACTGGTTAAGACATGATATTACTTCAGGTGGATCATGTACAATACGATCATTTAAAATTCAATACGCAGGCATTAATCCGTCACGGAATTTTTTTTCACAGTAATTACATATGTATTGCGGAGTAATATTATGTTTTTCTAAATGCGCCATTAAATCTCTCCAAATTGGAATATCTAATCGTGCTTTAAGCTTATTAAATTCAGAGACACTTCTTCTATATAAAAGTCTCTCACATGATGCACAAACATATCGAGGTGTATCCATGGAACGTTTAGTAAAAGCCTTAAATGCGTTTTTAAAGCGAGACATGATTTCATCTTCACTCAAAGTAGTACAATTCTGCTGATGTTTGTACATATATGCTTTTTGTTGTGCCGAAATTATAATTTCGTTTAACATGTCTAAATCAACAGAAGTTAAAGCCTTCTCCAGATTTAACATTTTGTCGTATAAACTTGTCATTTGATAAATTAAACGTTTGATATATCTCACCATTGGAAAATGAGGTGATAATAATAAAACAGGAAGAAATAGAGCTTTGCAAAGAGTTGCATCAATGTAACAGGCATGTGTGTGACCCTTTTTATCAGAATTCTTTATCGTACATGTATGAATATCTGTTAACAATTGTGGTATTTTCTTTAAAGTACAGGTAAATATCGTTTTCAGGAATTTTTCATAACGATCGATTAGAATCTTCATCAACGAATAATCATAAATTTTACACAAAGCATTGCATAACCATGATTCTTTGACTCGTGCTTGTTGCAAAGGTAATACATTCATAGTTTTACCTTTCTCGTTAATTACCAACAGTTGTGATGAAGTAATGTTACGATATGTGTCGATAAAATAATTTTTGGACGAAGCTGTATGTCCCGATGTGCCACATAATGCACGTATTTTATTGTCATTTATAGAGCATTCAGCGGCAAGAGTCAAGCACAAGTCTGATTTCTTTTTAAGTGAAGCTAATATTTTAGAGATCTTGCTGACAAAACTATCTCGAATACGCATACACCAACGTAAGATTCTTTCGGCTTCTAATCGTCTTTCAGTAGGATTTTTAATATTAAGTTTGTTTTTGATGTCTTCAATTGCCACAGGAATAAGAAATTATACGTAATTTCGTGACCAAAATTTTGCATATTTTCTAGTAATATTTTTGGCAATATCGTGATTTTTGTTTGCAGATACGTATTTAGAATTCTTTCTCTCGTAATATCGCTTATTATAAAGCTATTTACGATCAGAATACTTTCTTTGTCTATCTCGTTCTTGCTGAGAACGTATACGATAATATTGTCTTTGTTTATCTCGTTTTTGCTGAGAATGTCTAAGATAATCTTTTCTTTTTCTATCTCGTTCTTGCTGAGAATGTATAAAATAATATTTTCTTTTTCTATCTCGTTTTGGCTGAGAATGTATAAGATAATATTTTCTTTGTCTATCTCGTCCTTGCTGAGAATGTATAAGATATTTTCGCTTATTAAGGCGATTATTTGCTAAGTTGTCTTTATACTGACGTCGTCTTTTAGCACGATTGTCTTCTGAATTCTGACATCGCCGTTTTTTAGCACAATCATTTTCTAACGCTAGGCAGCCGTTATACAGCGCCAAAGAGCAGCCGGATTATATATATTATATATTTTTTTTTTTCAGAAAACCTGTAAAAGGAAAAAATATATATTTACATAATACAATTTAATTTAATAACCCGATATTTATAGTCAAATCTTATTTCAAGACCATCTTAAGTAATGTCTTAAAATGTTTTGTGATTGACTTATCTTAAGATTGTACTTAAGACGATCATAAAAATGAGATCTGACTACGAATACCAACCATAAAATAAATAAAGAATGAGGGTACTAGCATCATGACAGAAGTAAAATCATAAAAGTAAAATATATTAAAGGAATTAGTTGCTGGGTCGGTTTAAATAACTACCTACTTTTAAAATCTTTAAATTTTTTAAAATACTTTAAAGTAGAGAAAATCAAAGGTAGTTTCCGAACGAACGGTGAGGATATAAAATCTAAATATTTTCACAAATTATCCTGAGTGTACAAGTAGTGATTGATTCTACTAATAAAACTTTATATTTTTGCAGTACAAATTATCCCCAAACGCAGGTACAAATAATGATTGATTCTGCTCGTAAAAAACCCAGGTAGCACATATTAGTTATACGTTTTTTGAATGTATATGTTTAAAACTATGATTTAAACTATGATTTAAGAAACGTATTTTTTACGTTTCTACAGTTGACAAAAAAACAAAAATATTTATTAAATTTTTTTTTTCAAAATTATAATTTGCTTTATCTATATATAATAGGGTAAATATGCATATTAGGTTAAACCTCACTGATGATCTTAACCTTGACATATGTTGTCGAAGTCACCCTTTTGAGTGACCTTCAGAAGGTTTTAGCTGGCAATCATTGTTTATGGAAAAATGGTAAATGCATGAACCACCATCCACGAGTCCACGCGTTTTCAGGTTTATAACTTTCCACGCGTGAAAAGCCCACGCATATACTTTGAAGGCACACTATGTGTCTAGTTTAACAATAGTGGAGCTTCCCACAGAGGAGCGGAACCTATTTCCTCCACGCATATACTTTTCACGCGAGACTAGTTGTCACATGGGTTCATGGCGTGCTTTACGAGCTCGTTTAAGTAGAGATAATATTAAACCAAATAAGTTAGTCGATCTGTGTGAATATTTGTGGCAATAAACAATAAACGAGCTTGTAAAGCACGAACCCATGTGGCACCTCGTTTTCCGTGGAAAGTGTCAATCATTTAATGTCTATTAGTACTCAAAATAACTGCTATATTTAAAGCAGTAAATTGTTAATATATTGACCATACTTTTTGTTAAAGCAGAGAATAGTTGATATAAAAAAGTATGTACAAGAATGTCATAAATAGACACTACTACATTATACATAAACACGAATCCCTCGACACTGTATAGTGTGAACCTCGCTTCAACTTAGAAAGCACATACAAAGCACACACTCTCTATTCTCTGCTTTAAATACCTTTTCTTTTAATATACCAACAATTCACCGCTTTAAATAATTTTCCTTTGTTCATACATGTACTATTTCCACATAAATATCAATCATTTATGTCTATTAGTACTCAAAATAACTACTGTATTTTTTAAACTTTTTTTGTTTATAACTTTTTAATAAACAATGACCGCCAGCTAAAACCTTCTGAAGGTTACTTATTTAAATTTATATTGCACTAATTATCTCGAAAAATACACTGAGAAAAAAATTGTTAATCCCAAGAAATATTTAGTCCGATACGTTCACCTAAACATTTTAATTAGTTAACTAAATATTGGTTGTTTCAACATGTTATTTCGTTTTTTTAATTAATTAATTCAACTAATGTTTAGTTAACTAACTAAAATGTTTAGTTGAACGTGTATTGGATTAAATACTTGGAACTGACAAATTTTTTTCTCAGTGTATGATCTCTTTGTAATTGGCGCTGTCATTTAAAAAGAGATATTATTTATTTTTTGTAATTGTAAATAAATTACTTGAGGCGCGAGTCATCTTTGATAAGGTTAGGTTACGTAATTTTGCGATGTATATCACTTAAGTTATAATTTTTTGGAAATAAAAATACTACTGCTTAGGTTTTTTCGAGATACAAAGATTACGTCTACCACTTGTTACTTAGATTTTTTTGAGGTATAATACTACTACTTTATTTTTTTTTTTAGTTAAAGATACTACTGCTTAGGTTTTTTTTCGAGATTTTTTGAGACACAAAAGATTACGTCTACCACTTGTTACTTAGGTTTTTTTTTAGGTATAATATTACCACTGTTTTTTTTCTAGGTAACAACATACACTACTATGCATGAACTTGGCGTCTTTCTTTCCTTTTTTTTTTAAAAAAAGGTAATTTTGTACGGATTTACGCCTTTTTGTAGTATTACGCATTTTATATCAAGATTTTATAAACAGTATGTACAGGGTATTATTTCGAGGTATAATTTTACCACTTTGTTTTTTTTTCGAGGTAACAACATAATACATATACACTACTATGCCTGTACTTGGCGCCTTCTTTTACCTTTTTTTTTAAAGTAATTTTGTACAGATATCACGCTTTTTTGTAGTGTTACTATTTATTACATAACAATTAACATTTCTCACAAAAATTAAAGAAACACTAAATTTATCTTTAAAAATAAGCAAAATTCAAGCAGCTGTAACTTTGTTATATAAACAAAATTTAAATTTAAAGCTTAAAAACCTCTACTTTTAAAAGATTACTATTATTTTTTAGTTTCTGTGAGTTTGATAACTTTTGCATGTAGAAAACTACAAGCTGGATAAAATAGAAAATTTTTCTCTCACTTTGTGGGTCTGTCACGTGTACAAAAATCTTTTAAAAAAATCATTGTACTGCAATACAAATGGATGAAAACCACCATGAAAAAAATCTCATAACTATTTGGCAAATTTTTTTAAATGCAGGATACTTAAAAGTACATATTTAAAAAAATCTGGCAATTATACCGATCAATAGAGCAAAGTTTTAGCTTTAAGAATCTATATTTTTTAAATTACAATACGATGATATCTAAGGGAATTATGAACAATCAAAGCCAAAATCCTCATTTCTTATTCAATCCGCGATAAATCAGTAACAAAAAATCATAGAAACATTTTTAAAAAAAGATTTTGCAAGGAAAACTTCAAGCTTTTTCACGTTAAAATTTTTACAGATTTTTTTTGTGCATTTGACAAGCCCATAAAGTGAGGAAAATTTTCTATTTTGTCTAGCTCGTAGTTTTCTATATGTAAAAATTACCAAACTCACAGAAACTAAAAAATAATAATAACTTTTTGAAAGTAGAAATTTTGGGCTTTAAAATCCTTTTTTTAAATTTAAATTTTGTTTATTTTTAACAAAGTTACAGCTGCTTAAATTTTACCTATTTTTAAAGATAAATTTAGTGTTTCTTTAATTTTTGTGAAGTGTAGATTACTTAAAAAATTGGTAATTTGTCAGATTAATTATACATTGAACAAAAGAAATAATCAATAAAGTCAGGGATTAATGTCAAATGATAAAGAAATGCTTCAAACAAAGACGTTGCAAAAGTTTTATTTATTGGAAATTCATGAGATCTTTTTTACATGTTTGTCAATATAAAAGATACGTTTTTCTCTCCCAATTTTTCTAGTATTTTTTAACGCATTCCGTATGTCTTAAATTGTTAAATTTTAAAATTTTTTGTTAATGGAGCAGATTGCAAAGTTATTTAAATTAGTTTATTAAGATATGTATGTTTGTACATTAATTCCGTACATATATGTTTTTGTACATTTTATATATGCAACATCTGGTCTACCTTTTACTTTTTAAGCATATAAAAATAAGTTCTATCTGCCTCCATTTAGTAGTTTATAAACTACTAAATGCATTCTCTTAAACACTTTATTTTTTATATATTTAAATATATAGATGTATAAATAATTGCTAGACGGATACTGTTGCAAAAACAGCATCTATTTTCACAGATAGTTATAATTTTTTCGTTCGTAGGGCACGTAGCGAAAATATTATAAGTGAAACCCTCCCCTAATTCGACCCCAAGCTATCGATCAAGCCTACTTTTAGAACAAGCTTACTTGATCCGTTCACTCGTTATCGAGATCTCAACATCTCGAATACTCGCAACCCGTCGCGTCGCGTAAAAGAGTCACAGTCAGTCTCGCTCCGCGTGTACTTAGCGCGAGACACTACCGTGTCTCTTGATTTGTCATCGGACAAATCTGAGCTTAAAAAACATCCAACAGTTGCAAAATAAACGTTCTGCTAAACGTGGCTATTAAAATTATTGGATTATAAAGGGGAAGTCTTAAGATTTGAGTCGATTCCATAAATATATAAACGGAACGCATTGCTAATTTACCTTTTGTGCCAACGAGACCCGATATTCCCTATGTTAGAGTAAGATAAGTATATTTTGTTTCACTTTAACTTATTGCACGAATGTGTACCATCTCAGAAAATTTTTTCGAAAAAAAATAGAGAGACACCATAGATGGTATAATAGATGCATAAACTTCTAGAACATTCTCACGCATGTCTTAAAGACGTCATAAACACGTTCAAAAGACGTAAAAAGTAGAAATTTTAAAACTTCTTTATTATTAAAAAAAATGTTTTTATAATAGTTTCTTAAACGTTATTTTATCAGAAAAGAAACGTTTCATCGAACGTTTTTTGAATGAACATTTTTACTTATGAGAAATGTTTCTAGAAATCGGTTACATTTTTGAAACGAGTATGTGCTACCTGGGAAAGGTATTTTATTCTAGAATCAGTAAATTTATGATTTGCATACTTAAAAATTATGGGGAAGCAATGTGCAAGTGTCTACTTGCCCACTTAAAAACTATGAGGAAGCAATTTGCAGGTTTCTACTTGCACACTTAAGGTGTCAATTCATAATTGCTAAAAATGAGCGTCAAGCGTCAACGTAAAAAGGCACTTTAAAAGAAAATAGTTACCTTGTTATGAGCCTTGTTATGGGTACGGGATATAATAATCAGGGGCGGTGCCGACGCGACTCACCATCCGCTGGATGTAATCTGTTAACAAACAATTCACTCACATAAAAAGATATTGTCTCAGAGATATATCGCAATATATCGACAATATAACCTTTACTCACTCACAGATATGATGAGATTGTTATGAGTCAGGGGCAAAATGACCGCCAACAACAAAGTACTATTAATCACGCGAGAACTCGGACGATCGTATTAGTACGTCCGGTCTTTGAGACTTCTCAGGGGATCACTTCTTACTGACGCTCGCGCCGCTCTCAACTAATCAGGTTGCACGCATAGTCGGTACTAAAGCTTTGCATTGCTACTAGCGCTGTCACGTGACTAACAGACCAATAGCTGACGAGTAATTGCCACGCAGATCGCCACGACGGAAACCTTAGGTAGAAAAACAAAAATGGCGAGAAACATTGATTACTATGTATCTTACAAGATAATGTATCGACGGTGTATCGACAATAATTTCTTGTCGCGTTGATACAAAAATTACAAACGTCCTAATTGTTAAGTTTCGATCAATCAATTAGCTGATGAAATTTACAAGTCTGTATTGGACTCGTTCTTCCTGCGTTTTTTCTTTCCCTAAAAAGCAGAAAAATGTGAGAAAATTCAAATCTAAACCCTGGCAAAAATAAAGCGTTTGAAAAGCAGAAATTGCAACGCTTGAGCGTTTGAAAACGCTTTTCAAACGCTCAAGCGTTGCAATTTCTGCTTTTCAAACGCTTATGAACTTCCTATTTTCGCCAGGGAAAGATCTTTCTCTCGACGCCTTTTATCGCAGTATAAGTAATAAATAAATTCGTTCATATCCTCATATAATTCTCATAACGCTTTATTTTAAGAAAAAAGGTTCATGAGTTTGTTATACAGATTGTCGTCAACTAACTACTATTGGGATAGACGAGGCAGAAAACAGTAACATAATTATTTTTAAGCTGTATTTTTAAGCAATAATAACACGTCAGTATTATATATTCTCTGACCATACACATATGAACACACACATAAAGTAAATATGTAATTTATTTTTTTATCCACAGTACCCAGGATTATCCATTTTGTTGTGTTGTCCAATTCCAGACTTACGTCAGACACCGAGCGTTTCCCTGTTGAGTAATTACAATTTCCTTAGCGATATGAACGTCGGATATCAAGGAACATATTTTGACCAATCCTGATAGATTATTTAGCTCAATCGAAAGTTAACGATAAATTAGCTCACCATGCCTGTTAAAGAAACACCTGTCAAACTTTTGTTGTTAGTTGGCCAGGCCGTTTTTACTACCACCTCGTTCTTCTTCGCGACTACGGTTGACGATCCAATCGCAATTTTGCACACTTGCAAAGTGAACTTCGACGCAAACACCATGTCATTAGTGTCCCTCTCAGAAATGCGTTTGGGTAATTCTGCGAAACACATAATATTATCAAGTTGAAGACAGATCCGGATGAAAATTGTGTTAAGCGTCGTCTACAATACACGGAGTAAGCGTGGAATAAGAAGTCAGAATAGGCTATTTTCGGTTTAAGAGAGCTGACGTAAGGGCGTAAGCGAAATAAATTAATTTTATTTCTTACTCCTACTCTTACTCTTAGACTTATGCTCGGTCAATCAGGACACAACAGGCTAATGCTTACTCCTGCTTGCTCTTACTCTTTACTCCACGTTTACTCCGTGTATTGTAGACGACGCTTTAATTGATTATGAGGGTCAATTGTTGCATACCTTGCGTTTGGAAGACTTCCATCGTGCTGTATAAAACTCTATTGTCCGCAACGACGGGATTGACAGTGCCAGGATTGGCGACAACGGGACGATCGGCGATGACGAGACGATTGGCGATAATGGGACGGTCGGCAACAAGTCCGATGGCGACGGAACCGGCAGCGACGAAAATGGCAACAACGGAACTGGAAGCAACGAGATCGGTAGTTAATTTATCTTCTAAAGAAAATTGTAGCGCAAAATCATCGTCTAATTCCATCTAAAATATATATATTAAAAAGACTACTTACATTTTCCGTTCATACTTTCGGCATGTTGCTTTTCGCTAATTTTCTTTGAGTAAGTGGTGGGCAAGAGACCGAAGATGACGAGATTAGCAGCAACGGTACCGGTGATAATAAAATAATAAAATGTAATTCGCGACGTGATCAGCGACGATGTGATCAGCGACGACGTAATCGGCAACAACGTGATCAACGACAGATCGACGACGAAACCGCAGTGGTTACGAGACCAGAGATGACGAGATTAGCGGCGACGGTACCGATGATAATAAAATAATGTAATTCGCGACGACGTGATCGGCGACAACGTGATCAACAACGACGGATCGGCGGCAAGATCAATTGGTGACGAAACCGGCGACGATGACAGGTTAACGGGTAAAGTTTTTAAAGCCGTGGAATATACTTCTATACAGTAGAGAGGGTAAATCTGAAGAATAGTGGCCTCCTCACCGATTTCGTTCAACTTGGGCTTGATCGACGCGTTTTTGCACGAAACGACCGAATCTGGCAGAAAAAAGGGTAAATCTGAAGGAGAGTTCCCTCCTCACCGATTTCGCTGAATTTAGGCTCAATCGATGCGTTTTTGCACAAAACGAACGAATCTGGCAGAAAAAAGCCCCGCTCTGCCCCGCAAAGCGAGATATTAACTGTTAAAGTTGACGACTATCAGGTTATGAGACCTGTCATACCGATGCGATGTAGCGACTGGTAGCGACTAGCGACCATGAACCTGCGGCCACATGCGCATGCTGCGTAGTCTCACGCGCATGCAAAAGAAGGTCACGTGACAACTGTTTGGTTGGTAAGTCAGAAATGTAATATAATTCGAAATGATATTCTTTCGGCGTAGATTAGTGACGCTTTAAAAGTATTTAACTTTTTAATGATTTTCGTTAAAGCAGGGCACACACACACACGTGTGTATGTCCTGCTTTATAGAAGTTGTGATTTTCGTTTAAAGCAGGGCACACACACACACACACACACACACGTGTGTATACCCTGTTTTAACAAAAATCACAACTTCTATAAAGCAGGACATACACGCTTTAACGAAAATCACAACTTCTATAAAGCAGGACATATGGTACACCCGTGTGTGTGTGTGCCCTGCTTTAAACGAAAATCACAACTTCTATAAAGCAGGACATACACACGTGTGTGTGTGCCCTGCTTTAATGAAAATCATTAAACTACAGTTAAATACTTTTAAAGCGCGTCACTAACCTACATAGGTTAGTTGACGTGCTTTAAACACTTAAATACTTTTAAAGCGTCACTAATCTATACGCCGAAAAAATATCATTTCGAATTATATTACACTTCTGACTTACCAACCAAACAGTTGTCACGTGACCTCTTGCATGTGCGTGCGACCACAGGTCCATATATTTAGCCCCTCATCTACGACAAAATACAAAAATATTAATATATTCGGATTGTACGTCGTTTGTACATGAATGTACTATGATTTTTTAGTGTTTGTACATTCTTAGTTAATTTAAAAAAAAATAAAAAGGTTTTACTAACAAGACCAATAAAAGTTAGCCCCTCATTATTTCAAAAATAATGATAAATCATAGTTTATTGTGCTTAATCGTTTGTACATCGTTTGTACATTCTTAATAATTGATTTACTTTTTATTTGAATATAAATTTTTTTGTTTAAAATATAAATAAATAATTTTTATTTGAATTCGGCGGGTAAATTTTCGGCCGGTAAGTGCGTTTACATTGGCGTCAAATCTACCAATGTCAAGACTCAAACAGTAGCCAACTGTTAAAAGGAAAAAAATCGCTTTACATAATACTTTATGTAAATGCGTAAACACTTAGGCTGAGTTTCCACTGAGCGCGTCACGCGTCGTGTCGTCCGTCGTTAACCAATCTAAACATCCCGTCACAAGCAATGTAATAAAGGGTGCGGTCAAGCCGACCTTACTAAACGCTTCAATCGCTTTTATTCCAACGCTTTCATAGGACCGGTCAATGAATACTATTGAAGTTACAAACGCTAACCGAGGGGTATGGTCAAAGTGGCGCTACAAACGCTCCCGCAATAGACTAATAATAAATAGAAAATGGATAGAAGAAAGAAGATAATAATATTAATGTGCGTTAATGAATTTTTCAAACCACTTTCATACTTAGATGACGAAGATGAAGATCTTGTAATAGAAAGTCCTACAAAAGGTCAAAATCGAAAAGTAGAAGGTTATGTCGAGCACATAATACCATCGTTTAGCAGTGAACATTTTAAATCGCATTTTCGGTATTAATATTATTATTATGTTTAATGTTTTATGTATATATACTATCAAATGAAATACTTAAATTCTAATATGTTTACATATAATGATACTTTAAAATTGAATGTTACTAGTATTCGACCTTCAACATTTGAGTATATTTTAAATGAAATTGGAGAAAGACTTCATGGCCCAGGTAATGGAATTGAAATAGTATCACCAGAAAAGCAGCTCTTAGTAGCTCTATGGCGTTTTGCGACACCAGATTCATATAGGTGAGTATATATTTATTTTTATAGTTATTGCCATTGAATGTTAATATTATATATATAACAATATATTCTTTCCTTTTTCAGATCAATAATTCAAAGGTTTAATGTTAGTAAAGGTACAGGAATAACAGCTGTACGCCGTGTTGCTAAAGCACTATGTGAACTCTCACAAAGATACATATTGTGGCCCAATGAAGATAATTTTGAGGATATTGTTTATGGCTTTTCTCGTGCACGTGGTTTTCCTGATACTATAGGGGCCATAGATGGTACGCATATAAATATTCCTGCACCAAAAGAAAGTCCAGAAGCATATATAAATCGAAAGGGTCGTCATTCGATGCAACTCCAGGTAATGTTTTAATAATTTTATTTATACTAATTATTTATGGGTGCTTTCTATATACTGGCACAAGTCTACACAAGTGTCGCGTTCTGCCTTTGTTACTCGTGATAGGAGCTTTCCATTTAGCGACACAAATCGACACAAGTATTATTCTGTCTTTATTACTCATTGAATATTGAAGAAAGAATGATACTTGGGTCGACTTGTGTCGCTAGTTGAAAAGCTCCCTACATGTAAAGACGGAATAACGTTTGTGTCGACTTGTGTCACTAAATGGAAGCATTCTATCTTGTGCTTGCTTTCACATTAGAACTACGTTTGTCTTATTTTCAATATCGCCATTCCGTTAAACATTAAATTTTACTTCATCAAGGTTAAGAGCAGTTTCATACTATCAGGCACAGTGTCAGGTTTCTCTTAACCGTAATGAAATTAACTAAAACGTTGGTATGAAAGTGATACACATGCAACTCCAACTTAGAAATCATGCACAAGAATTTGTACAATTGAATTACGAATGTATTAATAAGTATCATATATGTATTAATTGTATTATTTGCTCAGAAATTATCATGTCATATTTGTTGAAGGATATTATTAAATTTATGTAAATTAACAATACGTATATGAAGATTTATATATTCTGTTTAGGCCGTATGTGATCATAGAATGCGATTTACACATATCTATGTTGGCAATGTGGGTTCAGTTCATGACTCCAGGGTTTTTCGGTTATCAGCTTTACAGCAATATATCAACAATCCAACTAAATTTCCAAATGATACACATTTAATTGGAGATGCTGCTTATGCTTTACATGAACATCTCTTAGTTCCTTATCCTAATAATGGCCATCTTACACAGCAACAAAAAAATTATAATTTTTGCCATTCTTCTACTAGAATGGTAATAGAAAGAGCATTTGGTTATTTAAAAGGACGCTGGAGAAGTCTACTACATGTCTTGGCAGTCAATGACATAAAGTTTGCTCCTTACCATATATTGGCATGCTGTGTGCTGCACAATATTTGTTTACTTCAGAACGATGAATTGGAGTTGGAAGATCGACTTATTCTAGCCCAAGAACAAGCACATGTACAAGAAGAAGTTATTGAATGTAATAGAAATGCTGCAATAATAAAAAGAAATAACATATGTGCAAATTTGAATAGATACATATAAAAAAACATATAAAAAGTAAGTTCATATAGTATATTAAGCATGTGTGTGTGTGTGTGTGTGTGTGTGTGTGTGAGAGAGTGTATATTAATATTTGTAATTATAATAATAAATATGCATGTGTATATATATTTTCATATATTGTTTCCTTTTAGATGATACAGTATTATATATGAAGTAAATTGTATAAGCAAGAGTAATAACAGTCTTTTTTAAACTGTTACAAGAAGAAATATATTATATGAAGTCTTATCCTTAAAAACTGCATTTATACACTATAAATACAGATCTGAAAAGAAATGGTTTAGACTATCAAAATAATTATGTAGGACATTCAAACTTGCTTCAATGTTAAAACTTTTTCCAGTATTGCCGTCAATAATCAAGCGTTGGACATAATTGTAAATCTAACTAAAATATTTTCAGATCTGTATTTATAGCTAAATTTTTAGACTTTAGAACAATCGTTTTTTTTAATATAAATACTTAATTTTTTATTATTCTTATTTATAAATTTATATTTAGTTAAAAATAAATGTATATACAGGATTAAGACCCTTAAGTAGGAATTTTGGAATTTTCATATGCATAAAATTAAACATAGGTTTAATAAATAATAGGTTTATACGTTATAAAGTTTTCTCTCTATACATACCTTTTTATATCAAATATTTTTCTTACCGTTACCAGCTTTTTCAGCATCCGCTTCATCCATAATCTGGAATTACAAAATTTCTTCATCCATAATCTGGAATTACAAAAATGTTGATTAATTACATAATGAAAAACAATTATGATAAATACAACAAATATTCTTAATAAAAAAAAACAAAAAGACATTTCTCACAAAATAGAATTATTCTACTAACATCTAAATATCGCCATGCTCGCCTACTACTACCACTTTTAGCGTTGTGGTCTTTGATATTTTTATATGTATTTTTTAATCCAGCCATTTTACTTTTACACTGCATGCCAGTTACATTATAGCCACTCGCAATTAGTTCGGAAGAAACCAGTTCCCAAAATTTTTTGTGTGTTGTTTTACCACTTTTAAGATGATGTTCGTTATCTGTGTAACTTGTAAGTAGTAAAAGTATTGCTTCGTGTGGCCAACGGAAACTGTCTGTAAATAAAAATACATTTTGTATTAACTTTCAAACTCATTATCTTTATATGTTTTCATAAATATATTTCCAAAATATACATAGCAAAAACCTTGTCATACCTTTCTCTTGAGAATCATCTTGTACAGATGCTTGTGTTATATTTGTGACATTGTCTACATCACAAACTGTAGAAGCTGTAACATAAAATTTATGCATGTAAATCTTATAATAACTAAATTTCTATATCAGTTTATAATAATTTAATGTTAAGTTAATATTATTTGATATCTATTAATACTCACCAACATTTGCACTAATTATATTTTTAGCAACAGGATTTGGGCAAGATTCAGAAATCTGAATTGGATTCTCTAAAACCTCAGGTTCAGAAGTTTGAGAATCTACATATTTTTGTAAAAGATAAGTTGCAAATAGCAAATCTAAAAAGAAATTTTATATATATAAAATATTATATATATAATATATAAAATATCTATTAATTCTTAACTACGCCTACCAAACAGTCGCGGTGTAAACTGACCTTTGACTGTATATATAAGCATGTACATCAGTTTTATATACAATTAATTTATAATTTTCTTTCTTGACTTTCTTCAACCTTAAGTAGGAATTTTGGCATTTTTATATGCATAAAATTAAATATAGGTTAAATAAATAATAGGTTTATAGGTTAGAAAGTTCTCTCTCTACACATCTACCTTTTTATATCAAATATTTTTCTTACCGTTATTGGCTCTTTCAGCATCTGCTTCACTAACATCAAAAGTGTATCTATTACTTTGAGAATCGTATAACGTAATTTGTGGCATGTTGTTCTTCAGTACAAACTTACACACGTTGCATAACTTTCCCGCGCTTGTAAATAAGAATGCGGTCAACGTGACGCTACAAATGCTTCGAAGCATAACGCTTCAGCTACACTACCTCTTCAGCAGCAGCGATGGAAGCGAGCTGGAAGCGAAATGTTATGACGTATGTATGACGTCATACCTCTTGCTAGAATGCTTTGAAGTGTTCGATTGACCGCACTCGAAACACTTCAAAGCATTTGCAGTAAGACTTTGACCGCACCCAAAATGGGATGTTTTGATTAGTTAACTTGTGATAACGCGACGCAGCGAGCAGCAGTTTAGTAATTTCCTAGAAATTACTAAGTAATTTCTAGAAAAGTTTAGTAATTTTTAGGAAAGTTTAGTAATTTCCTAGGAATTTTCTAAGAAATTACTAAACTGCTGCTCGCTGCTGCAGCATTTCACTGCCCATGAAATCTCACCTTTTTAAATTGTTTACGTGAATTTATTTTGACAGACTTGGTTATGTCATCAATATGTCACGATATTTTGTTTGTTGAATAAAAGTCATAAATTATAAATAAATAGTACAATTTGTCACAAATTAACATAACTCTCTTATATGTTGTTCTTTTACGAACTTTATAATGTACACGTGGGTCTGTCACGTCCGACGTTATTTTCCCGAGTAGGACTCAATTGACCACGTCATCAATTGGCTGATTTAAAATAAAAATATCTGATTGGTTGGTGAAAATACTCCGGGCACCGAGAGCTGTGGTCAAACGGGACGCTCTCTATTTTCCCCATCTTAAAGTATTTTTAACAAATCTAAAAAAATTTACAAAACACCTGTCTACATTATAATTGATGATTTGATAGTCATTTTGATAAACATCGTTTATTATTTAATATTTTATTTTTAATTTACAAGCAGATGTTGTTTTTGCACCGACGCCGTAGACCTACGTATACAGTTAAAGGGATAATAATAATTATTTTAATTAGTGTATAATATTTTTAAATAAATATTTATTACTTTATTTATTTTATATAAAATAAAATATTTATATAAAATATATTTATAAATATATTAATATTTATATAAAATATAAATGTTGTTAACTTGTTACACATAGTTTTTTACATAGTAGGTATATAAGTATATAGTTACGGTATAATTTTTTTTATTCCTATTATTGGATAAACTTTATTATTAATCATCAGTGTTGGCTGAAAACTCCCGTCTGACAATACTGAGACTTGTGATATGTTATTTGTGTCGATTGGAGTTTCATTCATACTGTTATTAATTGATGATTCGTCCCAGCAAATTTTTTCATTTTTACCCTTGTTGCGCCAGTTATCGTGCGATTGAGTATCGGAATCATCTAAGGTTTCTTTTACTGGGAAACTCTTGTCACTTTGGTCTTTAAATGTAGATGAAAGTACTTCTTTTTCTTTGCTGTTCACTGTGACATATATGACAGCTGATGGTTCTACTTTCTCGAATCTATTGCATCGAACGACTTTAGTACTCATATCGTTACAAAGTTCCCAAGTATTGTCAATTCTTCTGCAATAAGAAACGTAATGTCCCGGAAGTTGGGCAACAACTCCTGCCAATCTAAAAAGAAATGTAAATAACAAATGACATGTTTTCAAAATAAAAGTGAACAATTTGATAATTAAAAGAATAAAATAATGTTTAAACCTGTATTCGTTAGTATTTAAATTTAACTTTATTGGAAAATCTTTTAATTCGCACTTTATTCCTGTAACAGCGTTGATGTTTTTGCGAATATCCAATTCAATTAATATTTCATTATTGTAGGTTCTTTGACGAGAACAGCTTCCATAACATTTTTCTTTATGGCATTGAAGTAACTTCGTCGAACGTTCAGAAAAAAGTAATGCCTTCTGAAGTGCACTAAATCCATCTTTTTTAATTATATTGTGATTAATACATAAAGTGGAGATAGGTGCTGAATATAAGTACTACATACTGAACAATGGTATGTATCTAGAGCACTTGGTTCAGATTGAAAACATGTTATCCAGATAACAGCTGGATTATTCCATAAATCAATAGAGAACGATGAAATATTTCGCGATTCATCAAAATTAGTTTGAATTTTGGAGCTAAATAATTGTTTTACAAGTCTGCATCTTTCTTTGTAAATATCTGCACAAGGTCCTCTTTTAATAAAATTGAGAATAAATTGCATTGTCTCATTGGTATTTGATTGTATTGATGTAAAATATTGTGATTCATCCATAGCTGCCGTGGATAATATTTGTATTATAGAGTCGAATGGACAGGTATTTCTAGCAAAATAGGGTTGTTTATCAATTAGAGTCGGTTGATTAACGTTATTACCATTTTTTAATAGCATTGACTTATCAATATCTTTAATGCGATTGTTACGATGACGAATATCTGGTTGAGATTTATAGTAAAAACCACATTTTTTCTTTACGTTTTCTTTTTGCTCATTTAATTTTTGATCATTAGTTTGATTATTATTATTATTATTGTGTGCAATTTCTTCTTCATTGTTAGGAGATTCTGGGAAATTTCGACAATTAAACATACAGTCTTTCTGATTTTCTATACTCGATACTCGGAATCCATGTGATGGCGAAACAAGTTCTGAATTATTTAAATTTGACAGTATTCTTACTGGTGACTCAATATTTGAATTTTTTCCTGATTAGAAACTTTTAATTTTGATGTTAATATTGTAGCACTACTAGAATGGTCTTAAAATATTATTTTCAAAAATTTATCTGCTCTCAAAAGCCCAGGATAATTCTTTAATACTCGGTTTTTTAAATCGTTAAAATGTCCTTCCACTGAAGCAGAACTTGCACGTTTTGTAAACTCAGGAAGAGCAGCAGAAGACCATAATGGAAACTCATACACAAGTGGTAAAAGACTGTCAATAAAATCAATAAAAAAGAATGGATTAAGTTCTGTACCCAGAGTTTTTGAACTTTTAGCAATAGTTAATAAATTATCGATGTATTCTTTAATGTAACTTTGATGAGTACATGACATTGTATCATCTCTATAATCTTCAGAATATACTTCATTTTCATTATCAAAAATGATACTCTCATCAATATGAATAAGAAATTGCCGATTTTCTATATATGTTTCCAATTTCTTTCTAGCATCAATAACAGTTTCACCAATTACCGTCTCAATTTTTGTGTCATAAAATTCATGAAAAGCAACCGTATAAGTTAACAAAAAAATTTCACTAAACTGTTCCAATGTTTGGCTATCAACCATGAGAGCTAAAGCATATAAATAAAAACGACGAACTGTTTTATGTCGCATATTTTTAAAACACGGCCATTTACGTACCATATTCATCAAATGAGCTACATCAATTCGGATGTATGTATTAATTGTAGGTCGATAATAATACTCTTTGTTTTTAGATGAGTACAAAAAACACGTTTCAATATAAGCTTTAATCGTTTGGTAATTAAAAGCCAACGATAACGAATTTAACAAAGCTCTCGAAAAATCACATACAGCGGTGGCTGGTTTTGGTGCACCCAATCTTTGCCATTCATTAAGCCATCTTAATAAAGTATTAGTGTCTTGACTTTCAGTTAACGCATCATAAACTGAAAGAGTTGTTCCATTAAAATTTACTGTTATAGAATACAAAAAGATATGACCCGATTTAGATCCATCGTAACGTGTGAGAGGCTTGATAATACTTCCTGTCCCATCAACTTGTATAACTGAATTTTTCTTCATTTTATTTAAGTATTTTTTATAAGCATATAGTTGAGATGAAGTACTAAATGAAACAAAGAAGTTATCTCGTTTCACTTCATGAATAAATCCATGGTAAGGCACTTTGTATTTCATTTGTTCAATAGTGTTTATGATGTCTTGCCCATCTGAAGGTTCAACTCCAAGTTTCTTATTTACATACTCTGTTTTAGCTTGTCGAAGAATATTTAAATTGGGAATATGTGGTCCAACACGATGTCCAAATTTAGTATCAACTGCAACTTGACTTTTCTGCCGATTACCACATCCTTGATAAAAAACTTCTTGTCCGATTTTTTGACGTCTCAGTCCTCGAAGTGGTCATTTTACATCTTCATGTTTATTATCCCATATAGTGTCGCGCGTTTTAACTGTTAAATCAAAATCAGTATCTCCTGGATTTTTATCTAAGTAACAGAAAATTGGATTTCTACATGTTTTACTTTTACAATGTCCTGCAATGCGTAAATAATGAAGACTGTCTGAACTTTCATAAATCTTTGAATGTTTGAAAACAAATGCACAAGGAAGTTCCATTTGATAATAAAGAGCTAGAGATAAAATGTCTGTCCATACACCAGGTTGTAAAATCGGATATGTTCTATTATCATTATATTGCATAATTGGTCCTTTCATCTGTTTCCATTCTTCACTCGTAATATGAATTTTAAACTCATCTAAATCATGTGATTCTGTTTCAAATTCACTTAGATCTTCGTGGTTGTTATTTAATGTCGACAAATTCATAGTAGAGTTGCATGTGACATCAGTATCGTTATAAAAAGATATTCCCTTGTTCGTTAATGCCGTGGATAAAATACCCATTCGGTTCTGAGTTACATTCACATAAACATTGAAAGCAGACCATCGTCCATTTAACTCTTTACTCATCAGTTTCCAAATGTTAGCTGTAGATATAGGATAAGGTTTTTTTTTTGAAATTGTTAATATATTTTTCAACCAACGCAATCCTCTCTTTTATCGTAACAGTTGAATGACGTGGCATTTTGGGACGTTTCACTGTAATAATAAAAAAAATAAACACATAAATCATATCAATATCATATATAGCTATTTATGCAACACACAAAAATGTGTATTATTGTCGCCACCTTTTAATACAAAAATATTATAAAAATAAAACTTATTTTCATTAATTTATATTAAAATTTTCGTTAATCAAGTTATTTATAAGGCAAAAAAAGTTACAAAGTAGATAACAAAAAATTAAAAAATTATTATATTGTTTAATTTTTGTTATTTGCCGTGCATTTAATAATGCAAACAGCAATGGTTACTTCAACTCTTATTTATTACTATTTTATTTAACAATAATAATAATATTTATAAAATTATTCAATTCTAATAAATTTTAGTAATTACTTATAATAATTTAGTAATTACTAATATATGAATCATGTAAACGTATAGATATTTTGGAAATATAATTATAATTATCAAGTAAATTAAAAATAATATTCTCATTCTAACGGAAAAATAAGAGATTAATTATTAAAGGAGTTTATTAAGAGACAATTGCTCTTTAAGCCCTTCGCACAATGCCAGGCAACAGGCAATAGGAACAGGAAATAATCAAAAAATCGTCAATTACAACCTAAAAAATTCGAATGTTATGATTGGTTGGCAACAGGCAACAGGCACAGAATTTTCAACACAGAAACTCTGTGTCAATTGCCTGTGTCACTGTTTATTCTGCATTTATACATGATTTCTGATTTCTATTCCCTGTTCCTATTGCCCGTTGCCTGGCATTGTGCAACAGGCTTTAAGGTCATTCATCCCCAGGTAGCCAGATGACGTCTAAAGACGTCATGACGTTAGAATTAAGACGGAATAATACGTCTTTTGACGTCACTCTGCTACCTAGGCCGTACATTGAAAAAATTATTTTCTAGACAACAAAACATTAAAATTTTACAAACATATAAAAAAAATATATTATGAAATAATTAATTTATAGTAGAATTAGAATTTGTGATAAATAAAACTAACATTGGGATGATACCGTGAACTATAGTAATGAGCTAATTATATATAAATAACATAACCAAGCTATTAAAATAACTCACGTAAACAATGTAAGGCCAGAGAGAAGCCTGAGAGCGGCCACGGGCGCGATTTCGGTGTAACTTTATTTTGAAGCGCCTCTATGTCCACAAAACGTGGACATTGAACTACGTGGCCAATGTCTACGAATATGTAGGTAATGTCCACGATTTTGTGGTGCTCTTCCGTGCTATGTCTATATACGATGACTTCGTGGTATTGTCGGTGTTGTCGGTCATTGGTGGTTCGTGTCCGTGCTAATGGTTCATGTCCGAACTTCCGAACTACCCAGCTGGAGCTGGAGGGGATGTGCTGGCCGCGGCGGCCGCGCTCGGCCCTCGGTCGGACCGCGCGGCGCTCGGCAAGCTTCGAGCGAGGAGAGAAGGACAGACATAATACGATCTGCTGTCTCTCTTGAACTGTGACGTTGCTGCTTAGCACGCGCCGGCTATGCGGCTATGCCATGCATTTCGAGTATCGCTCCTCGCGTCTCGCCGAGTGCCGAGTCTCGAGTTGGCAAATCGACGATGCGCTATACGTTACATTTACGTTTATATTTACAAATTTCAATTTTTATATTTATAAATAAATAAATATATATATATCTATATATATTATATATATTTTTATTATTTTAAATATATATATATATATTTAAAATTTATAAATATAAAAATTGCAAATATAATAAATTAAAAAAATATTTATAAACATAAGAACTAAAATTCGTAAATGTAATGTATAGAAATCCCTGTTCTGGCCAATATGCTCTTCTATCTAAAAAAAGTCTTACATTAAAAATCTTATTTTAATGCATAACAATAATTACATATGAACTATATCGAGAAAAGAAATAGTTTATAATGTTCTTTTTACTCTTATTAAATTTATATTAGCTATTAATGGATCATCATAAATGACAGACGGTGTAAATAATTCTACATGTTGTTTTAGCCTTATTTTGAAAATATATTTTTAGTTTAAAGTAATAAAAAAGTGCTCTTCTTTTCCATACGTTATATCCTGTCATTATAAGAAGGTGTAAATGACAAACGGTCTCTGCTACGACCTTATATGGTAACAGAGATAAAGAATGAGTTTCGCGGAGACTGTAAAATCGGCCTAATATAGACGAGCAATCTGTCTGTTGGTCCTGTCGTGCGGCAATCGCGGCGGTAGACGCGAGGCGAATAGACACGATTAGGAATAAGAATAGGAATAGGAATAGGAATTGTAAAAAATATTTCACATATATATTACACATGTATTATTGTTTATTTTTTAATTATTATAAAAATTGACATTAATGCCCCTGCCCCTGCCCCCACCCCTATTCCTACCTCTACCTCTTCCCCAGGATGTTTCTCTTCTTCTTCCTCTTTCCCTGGGTTTTCCTCTTCCTCTTCCTCTTCCACGTGTAGCCGCAAGGGCCGCATATATAATATTTTGTAAATCTCGTGTCTGAAACAGAAAATTTAAAAAACATGTTAATACATTTTTAAAATAAAGAAGTAATAATAACTAATTAATTATAAAAATAATAATAATAATAATCTATGTATGTATTTAGGCTGTTAAATCGAGTTATTTTTATTTCCCGATACTCGGATATCTAATAACTTCATTAGTATATTATAAAAAAATCGGTTATCCGGATAATCAGATATTCGCGAATTACCTGGGTATTTCCCAAAATTCTGAGAAAATTCTGATTTTGAACACACTCGGATTTTAATATACGAGAGCAGAGACGAGAGTACATTAAACATTCTAGTATTTGCAGGATATACAACACTATTATATATTGAAACGTATAAATAAAGGACACTTACATTTATTGTTATAATATTTCCTTCCGTCGTCGACCCCGCCGTCGGCACCGTGATCGCCGCCGTTGGCGCCGTGACCGCCGTCGGCGCCGTCGTCATCGTCGTCGACACCGTTATCGGCACCCCGACCGCCGTCGTCGTCAACACCGTTCTCGGCATCGTGACCGCCGTCGTCGTCATCGTTGACACCGCCGTCGGCGCCGGCGCCGTCGTCATCATCCTCGACACCGTTATCGGCATCGTGACCGCCGTCGTCGTCGTCGTCATCATCGGCACTGCTATCGGCGCCGCTATCTTTTTGATATTGTCTGAATATATAAAATATATAATTAATAAGTAACAATATAATTTTATGCATATTATGTATAAATAATAAATAAAAGAATACATAATTTGCAAATAAGCTACATATATCTGTACTTACTATTTCTCGCTACTCTGCCACGTGCCTCGTATGTACCTCGTGCCGCGATGCCACTGAACGACTGACTGAACACGGAACGTGACCGAAAAATCATGTGTGTGAAGTTAGCACCGCCATTTTGTAAAAAAATAAAAATAAAAATTGTGCTGTATTGTGCTAGGTTTGTGCTACATTGTGCCGCAAAAATTAATTACATATCTCAAACAACAAAGCGTTAGATCACAAAAATCATTTTTTTTGCTAGCACCGCCATTTTGTTTTATAAATAAAATAAAGATTGTGCTGAATACAGCATTAGCTACTGTACGTTGTGCCGCAAAAATTATAATTGTATTCCTTTCCGTTTCGGAAAAAAAATTAAAATATCAATTTTTTAAATGCAAGACTCCATAGCCTTATAACTTTTGAATTATGACAGATAATCCAATTTTTCCACTTGTGCTGACTTGTGCTAATCGAGACGAATAAAAAACATGCAAGAAAAGTCTCTCTAGTCTTCTTTATCTTTTTTTTCCTAAATGTATACACATGTGATTAATCAAATTTTGTATAATACTGTTATGAATGTAAGAAATTAGTGCTTGAAATAAAAAGAATTTTAGCATTTAATTTGCCATACATTTTATTAATCATTTATTATTAATTATATTATTAATTATTAACAATGTTATCTGTTCCAATATATAATTTTGGGGATACCTATTGTCTTTTTGAAAAAACTATGTCATTATTAGCAAATTCAGGCCTTATGTAATTTTTTTACGTTACCCAATCTGTCCTATTCTGTAAGTATAATATTTTATTTGATTTATTAAAGATACTTAAATGTGTTTAATATTTTGTTCTCCACACACATTAATGATATTTAAGTAATAATAATAATTTGTTAACTTCAGCTACATAGCCAAGAAGTGGACTTGGTTTACAAATAACCTTAAAATATTTAAGTAATAATAAATTTAATAATAATAAATAATGTTACATGAGTGTCAAATGCAAAGAGTAGTTTTCCATGTTGCAAAACTGCAAATTCCGTTATTTATTTGTTGCACAATTTTTTAAAATTGTACTTTTATTTCAAATGTATTGGAATTACTTTTATATAAATTTATTAAAGCCTCTTTTATAATTGATATAAAATATATATAAATATAATAAAATCATAAGAACATGCAAATATAATAATGTGTAAATTATTTGCATACATTCTTATTTCTATCCTAATTGTAAGATGTATATGCCATGTCATCAATAAAGTACAAGTATTTCAGAGACATCATACCTTACAGTTACTTTATCTTGTAAATTATAGGAGAATTTCGAGGGAAATTTGCGTGTAAATTAGCGATTTTTTTATATAACAAAAATTAGTTTCTGAATAGTTTTGCTGTAAACATCATGTGGCTATATGAGATAGATTGTTACGAATCTACACAAGGAGAATTTTAAAGTTGAATGCAATAGCACTCTGTAATAATATATAAGTATCGGTGCATTTACTAAGAATAATACGAAGTGTGTGTGGTTTAGTAATAAATAGCTAGATTCTTATCTTGGAAGACTGAAAATAGAGTCTGTGATATTTTTTCTTCTTTTATTTATTTCTATAGATATACACTATTCTACATATTTTGTTATCATGTAAATGATATCGATATGTTATGATTTGACATATAAATAGTTATATACATAAAACATATTTGCGCTTCGTATAGATGTATATTCGTGACAAGATCGCTGTTAATTCATGATGTATATACGTGTCTAATAGTGAAGTAAAATAATAATTATTAAGTAGAATGTAATTTTTATTTGTATTTATAGCACTTTTTTTTATATTAGCGTAAAAACTCTATAGGCGATCATGATATAGTTGCGTGGTGGTGTAGATCGTAACGACTCATTTTTAATGAGTCATTTTACGCACACTACTAGACGCGTGATTCATGGACATCCATGCAAAGCGTGGTAAGTATTTTATATGTAGCTATATATTAAACTATAATATATTTTTATTAATAAGCTATATTTCATTAATAAGTTATTATATATTTTTAATTGATTTTATATTTAATAAAATATGTAGAATTATATATCTATTAAATCAAGTAAAAAGAAAAAAGTACAGTCTTAGAATAGTCTTTTAAAATAAAATATAACTATATAGCACAGGAAAGAAAGCGGGGAGCAAATTGTATGTTTACGCTCTTCTACTGCTTCTACTGAAAATTTTTTTCTACACGTTGATATAATTAACTTTCGTATTATGTATGTATTACACTTGTCTTATATTTTATAAATAATTAAAAAATAAACAATAATACATGTGTAATATATATGTGAAATATTTTTTACAATTCCTATTCCTATTCCTATTCTTATTTCTAATCGTGTCTAATCGCCTCATAATTCAAAAGTTATAAGGCTATGGAGTCTTGCATTTAAAAAATTGATATTTTAATTTTTTTTCCGAAACGGAAAGGAATACAATTATAATTTTTGCGGCACAACGTACAGTAGCTAATGCTGTATTCAGCACAATCTTTATTTTATTTATAAAACAAAATGGCGGTGCTAGCAAAAAAATGATTTTTGTGATCTAACGCTTTGTTGTTTGAGATATGTAATTAATTTTTGCGGCACAATGTAGCACAAACCTAGCACAATACAGCACAATTTTTATTTTTATTTTTTTACAAAATGGCGGTGCTAACTTCACACACATGATTTTTCGGTCACGTTCCGTGTTCAGTCAGTCGTTCAGTGGCATCGCGGCACGAGGTACGAGGCACGTGGCAGAGTAGCGAGAAATAGTAAGTACAGATATATGTAGCTTATTTGCAAATTATGTATTCTTTTATTTATTATTTATACATAATATGCATAAAATTATATTGTTACTTATTAATTATATATTTTATATATTCAGACAATATCAAAAAGATAGCGGTGCCGACAGCAGTGCCGATGACGACGACGACGACGACGGCGGTCACGATGCCGATAACGGTGTCGAGGATGATGACGACGGCGCCGGCGCCGACGGCGGTGTCAACGATGACGACGACGGCGGTCACGATGCCGAGAACGGTGTTGACGACGACGGCGGTCGGGGTGCCGATAACGGTGTCGACGACGATGACGACGGCGCCGACGGCGGTCACGGCGCCAACGGCGGCGATCACGGTGCCGACGGCGGGGTCGACGACGGAAGGAAATATTATAACAATAAATGTAAGTGTCCTTTGTTTATACGTTTCAATATATAATAGTGTTGTATATCTTGCAAATACTAGAATGTTTAATGTACTCTCGTCTCTGCTCTCGTATATTAAAATCCGAGTGTGTTCAAAATCAGAATTTTCTCAGAATTTTGGGAAATACCCAGGTAATTCGCGAATATCTGATGATTATCCGGATAACCGATTTTTTTATAATATACTAATGAAGTTAGATATCCGAGTATCGGGAAATAAAAATAACTCGATTTAACAGCATAAATACATAGATTATTATTATTATTTTTTTTATAATTAATTAGTTATTATTACTTCTTTATTTTAAAAATGTATTGACATGTTTTTTAAATTTTCTGTTTCAGACACGAGATTTACAAAATACTATATATGCGGCCCTTGCGGCTACACGTGGAAGAGGAAGAGGAAGAGGAACACCCAGGGAAAGAGGAAGAGGAAGAGGAACATCCTGGGGAAGAGGTAGAGGTAGGGGTAGGGGTGGGGGCAGGGGCAGGAGCATTAATGTCAATTTTTTTAATAATTAAAAAATAAACAATAATACATGTGTAATATATATGTGAAATATTTTTTACAATTCCTATTCCTATTCCTATTCTTATTCCTAATCGTGTCTATTCGCCTCGCGTCTACCGCCGCGATTGCCGCACGACAGGACCAACAGACAGATTGTTCGTCTATATTAGGCCGATTTTACAGTCTCCGCGAAACTCATTCTTTATCTCTGTTACCATATAAGGTCGTAGCAGAGACCGTTTGTCATTTACACCTTCTTATAATGACAGGATATAACGTATGGAAAAGAAGAGCACATTTTTATTACTTTAAACTAAGAATATATTTTCAAAATAATGCTAAAACAACATGTAGAATTATTTACACCGTCTGTCATTTATGATGATCCATTAATAGCTAATATAAATTTAATAAGAGTAAAAAGAACATTATAAACTATTTTTTTTCTCGATATAGTTCATATATGTAATTATTGTTATGCATTAAAATAAGATTTTTAATGTAAGACTTTTTTTAGATAGAAGAGCATATTGGCCAGAACGGGGATTTCTATACATTACATTTACGAATTTTAGTTTTTATGTTTATAAATATTTTTTTAATTTATTAAATTTGCAATTTTTATATTTATAAATTTTAAATATATATATATATATATATATATATATATATATATATATATTTATTTATAAATATAAAAATTAAAATTTGTAAATATAAACGTAAATGTAACGTATAGCGCATCGTCGATTTGCCAACTCGAGACTCGGCACTCGGCGAGACGCGAGGAGCGATACTCAAAATGCATGTAATGGCATAGCCGCATAGCCGGGTAGCCGGCGCGTGCTAAGCAGCAACGTCACAGTTCAAGAGAGACAGCAGATCGTATTATGTCTGTCCTTCTCTCCTCGCTCGAAGCTTGCCGAGCGCCGGGCCGACCGAGGGCCGAGCGCGGCCGCCGCGGCCAGCACATCCCCTCCAACTCCAGCTGGGTAGTTCGGAAGTTCGGACATGAACCATTAGCACGGACACGAACCACCAATGACCGACAACACCGACAATACCACGAAGTCATCGTATAGACATAGCACGGAAGAGCACCACAAAATCGTGGACATTACCTACATATTCGTAGACATTGGCCACGTAGTTCAATGTCCACGTTTTGTGGACATAGAGGCGCTTCAAAATAAAGTTACACCGAAATCGCGCCCGTGGCCGCTCTCAGGCTTCTCTCTGACATTGGCCACGTAGTTCAATGTCCACGTTTTGTGGACATAGAGGCGCTTCAAAATAAAGTTACACCGAAATCGCGCCCGTGGCCGCTCTCAGGCTTCTCTCTGGCCTGGGTCTCCTGCCGACCCTTAAGGTGGAAGCACATAAAATTGCAGGAGCCATTAGCAGAAGGCAGAAGCTATATGCGCATGCGCTATGGTATCTGTAGAGCTCTATAGATACCATAGCGCATGCGCATATGGCTTCTGCCTTCTGCTTATGGCTCCTGCAATTTTATGTGCTTCCACCTTTAAGCGCCGATGCCTCGATCCCCGCCTGCTGCATACGATATATATGCTTATAATCCTGTCTACAAATGGCATGTTAAATCGATACTCGCATCTCTCGATCATTCTCGAAAGTCTCGAAGTTTCTTGTTAACTCATCTTTTCCGCAATGCCGATTGGTCTCTTCTCTTGGTGCGCTAACTTCGTGAGCGGCTGTCATTGGCTGCGTTCAGCCGATACTCCGCTAGCCTAGCAATCGTGAGCAGTCGCTCGTTTCCTCTCCTTTGACCCAATGGATTAAAAGGAGAGAAAACGAGCGACTGCTCACGATTGCTAGACTAGCGGAGTATCGGCTGAACGCAACCATTGCATATTTTGACAGTTAATTGTCAAAAAGTTAATAGTAAAAAACTAAATAGCGCGCGCAAAGCGCGCGTCTGTGATGTCTAGTGAATATAAAAACGGCAAACAAGTATAAAAATTTTAATTTACTTGTTTAAAATGCACAATTATTACTCAAAGATTTCCAAAATATTTGTTGTAAAATTTAAAAAAAAATTTTTTATGTATTGCTAGAATTGTTTAATGGAGAATTTTTGAAATATTTCTAAATTATTTTATGAGATATCGTAATTGATAAAAAAAAATGTATAAAATATTTGCCATATATAAAAAGGCCCTATTATGGAACACCTGGGTAATCATGTTCCTCACATGGAACAGTATTAAATAAATCAAAATAAAAAATAATTATGATGAGCTTTGATAAATATAAAAATTTTATTAATATCTACAAGTATTATTGCTTTAAAAAAATGTGCAACAATATTGTTTTGTAATAATTAGTATTAACAAAAAATATTTACTTATACAGATAGAGCGTCGCTGCGTTCCATAAAACGGTACATGCCTTAGAGGTTAGGTCGGCTATAACCAATTTCATGTACCCTGTATGAAACAGTAGTTTATTTTATAAAAAACTGTTCTATGAACCAAGAACTACAAGTTAAGCTATTTCCGGATATTCAAAACCATTTAAATGTATAAAAATAGTTGAAACTTAATGAGTACTTAACGAGAAATATTTGAGCGTTCCAAAAAGGGGACATCGATTATGGAACGGGGGGACAAGCTATAAAAATAGTGTTCCAACAGACGTACAGGTTCTTGCTTTAGTTTTTTATTTATAATAATTCGAATTTTTAATAAATTTTAATTTTCCAAAGTTTATTTTCATCCTTGAACACCAGCCTATTGATCAAAACTCAAAGTATTTATATATGAACCCTTATAATAATGTTAATCAACCAATAATCTATAACCTCTGCAAAAGTGTTCCATAATAGGGCCTTTTACCTTAGCAGAAATATTTTGTAAAAGATTTTTCTTACATTTTTAAAAATATTTTTATATACATATTTAAAATATTTTTAAATCTTTCATGAAATATTTTATACTAGTCTAATAAAAATATTTTTTATAATATTCGCGTAACATTTAAAAAATATTTTTGTAAAATATTTTCCTAAAATATTTTAAAATGTTTTAAAGATATTTACGAAAGATTGTAAAAATATTTTATTAAAATATTTCAAAAAATGATTCACAAAAAATATATCATGCTGTGTGGGTAAGAAGCCAGGACGGTAAGGATTAGACGCTGATCTTGGGGCGTAAATTCAATAGAATTTATTATTTCTCTTCATTCCAAACATACGAAACGTTTCGGCTCAGCTCTGAGCCATCTTCAGCCGTTACAATAATTAGAGCGTTCTCACTTCCTTATGGCGAGTTTCATGATTCGAGGGTCAGAAACACAGACTCAAAGATCCATATCTGTAAATATGTCAGGATAAAGTTGTAATTTTGAAAAGAATCTTATGAAACTCACCATTCGGTCTGAAAGCCAAGGAGTAGCAATATACAATTTAAAAATGAACGGCGAGACTAAACGATCTCGTCGGCGCAGCAATCAACAGAGTGAATTTATTACAGCAACAAAATTAATCTTAGACTCAACGTATTTTCGGTTCGACAATGTTATTTTTAAACAGAATTTTGGTTCTCCCATGGGCTCTCCATTTTCTCCCATTGCGGCGGACATGGTAATGCATGACTTGGGGCGGAATTCATAGATGTTGCTCAAGACTTGTCTTAAGCATGATCTTGGCCAAGACGGTCTTAAGATCGAAAACCGTCTGAAGACGGCTTTACATGCATAGATAAATCTTGAGAACACAAGTTTTAGCTTAAGATCGTCTTGACGAAGTCTGTGCTTAAGAATATGGCTTCGGCAATGTTCGGGAATCCAAGCTTTTTGACCAATCATGATAAAGATTTACAAGAATTTACCGGGGATTGCGTCTATTCTCGCCGTCGTGGCCGGTGGCCGTCATCATCGCGTCGTGTATGTACCGCGACGATTAACCTTAAAGAGAGCGACGGGTGCAGTGGTGTTTTCCCTCCGAGGAGGTACGACGAGCATCATCGCGTCGTGTACCGCGACGATTAACCTTAAAGAGAGCGACGGGTGCAGTGGTGGTGTTTCCCCTCCGAGGAGGAGGTACGACGAGCATCATCGCGACATAAACGATAATTGTCAACGGATTGATTGTCGCGTTGAAATATAACGATCCTTATCGTTATCGCAGTGCAACGACGGCCAAGTGCTCAAACACGCCGTGACCATCAATCTGTGGCCCAACGATGAAATGACGATTACTCCGGTAAGGCCTCCCGTCTCGCCTAAGGTCATCCTTATCATTTGACACGTATTGGTACTTTGATAATAATAAACTCTGATAAAATTTGACTTAACCGAAATAATCTCGGTGATACTTTAGTTGACAACGTGTAACGATAGCAAATTAACCACTTGTAACAATAGCTTTCGCTATTGAAGAGAATTGCATGATGGTGTGATAGCTTATTTGTTTTTGCAATATGTCAACGGTATCAGTTTTCTATAAAAACCATTTTCCAGTATTAGGTGGCACCATGTTATATGAAACCCACTGGATGCGCACGATGGCGAGCTCTTAAATTGGGAAGCAGCGTGCCGATAAAGCCAGGCGACGTTTGCTCTCTGCTGCCCGACAAATGTTGGTTCAAGATCATCTCGGTGCCGGACACGATGCAGGAAGGTGATCAGGACATTGAAGAGAAAGGTAGCGATTATTGTTGACATCCGAAGAGAGGGAATTTTACGTGAAGAATTTTCTTACTAAAGGGTTTCCTACATTTCAGATTGATCAGGAAGATCCAAATAATGAAGCGGACATTAAGAAGGCCTGCTTATTGTCCAGCATGGAAGCTGCAGGGTCTCCTGGTGAAAGTTTGAACGGCATTCCTTGTGATAAGGATCCACCGAACGAGCTTAAGGATTGCCCTGTTAGAGGATCAAATGGGATTGCGGCGCGCATTTCATCCGCGGAGGAATCTGTTGACGAGTCTGATTACGAGCTGTCCGTGTATACCGAAAGTTCCGACGACTGGGACGAAGGAGTGAGCTGGAGGATGATGGTACTACCGGCTAATGATGGAAATCATCGATTTTCCTACGCTATCGTGGATTTTACAAATTTCGAGAGCGTCCAAATTATAGATACGTCCGCAATATAGATATATTTTGTTATAAAATATTTATTTTTGTACATGGTCTTGAAATATTGTATTTGTATATCCATTTTACTTGAAGAGATATATAAAAACGTTAATAATATATTACAACCGACGTTGCTCTTTTACATGTCGGAAAGTACGAATTATATTAATCTGATGCGTATTGAAAATATAAAACACTTATTCTAAACGTTTAAAATGTCCAAGGTTAAGATAATTGTATATCATAGAATTTTTTATGTAATTTTCGTGAAATTAACAGTTTCAAATAATCGAATAATCGGCACTAGAAAACTAAGTTTCTTTAACATTTAAATTTCCGATGTTATGGTCAGCTATATCAAATGCTGTTTTTATCCCGCATCAGGTTGATAAGTCCATAATAATTAATGAATATTAAAGTAATCCGCGCTCTCGTATATATTAAAACGCTTGATATCCCTCATCGTCCTCGGTGGCGTATTCCTCAGCCGCTGCAATGACCATATCGGCCAACATGTGCTTCGGTATCTCGGATCCCCGCACTTTGATAGTGTAACACGCATTCTCCATTTTGGTCAGACTGTGCTTGAGCGTGATGATTTTCTTGTTCATCTCGTTGTTATGCACTACGCTGGTGTAGCCTAAGAAGGCTATGTATATCTTTCTGACAAAATTACACGTTTGATAACTGGACACGTCGCCTATCGCCAGATTATTGATACACTTTCGCATCAGCTCTCTATGATAAAGCCGACCATAGAAACACAGATATCTTCCACTCTTTGGGCTGAAGGAGCTGAAATGTAGCAAAAGGAGCAAGAATGATTACTTTTTTTATTCCAATACGCTATACATGAAAGTTGTTATTTCTTTGCGCATGCTGTGCTTTACCTTCAGCTGGATCTGCTGTATACCTCTTCTCTCTCCTTTCCAGAGTGAATATTAAGTTCGATTGAATAGTTATCTAAGGAATAGTTATCAGAGCACTCTTCACGAAGTTGACCTTCATATCCATCAGATACACTTATAAGAGATATGTCATTATTCTCGGAATCAACATCTCTGCAACGACGACCGAAGGCGTTATAACCGCGACAATTTACCTGTTAATAGAAAAGATACACGTTACATTTTTATTTTAAAAATATTAATATTTTTATTGTTGGAATTTGCATTTTGGCTCATACGTATAAAATAATTGCAAAAGCGAGTACTCACAGGTTGACAGCGTTCAAACCACACACGTTGCACTGGAATCTTATATTGTTGCTGCTGGAAAACTTGAACGCGTTAAAGCTAGCCATTAACGATTCAGCCTTGGGATTTTCTGCTTCCGCCGCTATCACCAGAGCCAGACCACAGCTGACTTCTCCGCCCCTCGCGCCAATTTCGATACTTCCCGACGAAACCGTTGCCACTTCTGGAGTTCCCTGATGGAGTCGCGGTCGTCGGAACTTCCTGGCTTGCGACGCTTCGGCCTGTCCGCTGTCCATCTCTCTCGCTCTCTCGCTCTCCCCTTTCGCACTCGCTCCCTCTGCTTTTCCTCGTCGTTTCCTCGTCGCACTTCCTCGCCTCGAATATCGGCGACTCGAGTTTACTCGTCGTACCTCCTCGGAGGTAAAACACCACCACC
>JASTWP010000977.1:0-97231 GCA_030770255.1 Temnothorax ravouxi | reverse complement strand
TATAAAACATATCAATTTTGTACTTTGTAAAAAAAAATAAAAATTTTAAAAAAATTAGCTTCTTTTGACCTTTTACTCGTAACGCTGAAGAATTTGCACGTTGCTTCATCAACATTTGATTTCGCTCACTCATAAAGCTTCTTCTATGAGAGAAGCTTGTATTTATTTGATGCATAATATTAATATTTATTAATATTTATTTAATATTTATTAATATTATTAATATTTATTAATTTGGCTTCCTTATAGAGGAAGAATAGAACTCCGGTTATACTTTCCGAGATATGGCCGCTCAAAGTTACAATATCGTACGAAAAAGAAATTGTCACATAGCTGTCATAATTCGAATTTATCGATAAAAAAATGTTGGAACCCAGAAATAGCTTTCTATTTTATCTAATTAAGCCTTGAATTTTTGGAGATTTTTCATTTAATGCTAAAGTCTTGATATTGAATTTTACAACTAACCAGAGCAACTGTCGAAATTGCCGAGATATCACTTTCCGATCGCGCGACTTCGGGAGCCACTCATGCCTAAGCTACTAATTTTACAAGAGGAATGCCCTTTTCCCGGATCTTTTTATCGATAAAGGAGGGGGTGTAAAAGTGGCCGTTTTGTGCCCCGATGGGGAACCTGTAAAACATTTTTTTCCACCTTATATTTAAGGTTGAAATAAGAAAGAAATAATGGTCATTTACCCAGGAAACCACGGAACATATTTTAAAATATATAATAAATGTGTTTAAAACGTCTGTTAAGTAATTGTGTTTGAGCTGTTTAATAAAAGATGAAACGTTTTAAAACAAGCACTACATTTCCATTTAATGAATTTTGCATCATGAATTGTATATACAATAATATTTTTATTACATTTTTAATATATATTTTTAAACTTTCTGTATATACACATATATGCAGTCACATAACATTCATCTTATTTTTGTTCTATTTTTTTACTAACTACGTACTACGTTAACCATTTATGAAAAATATTCAGATATATTTGAAAGATTACGAGATTATATAGTGTTCAGAATCTGATTCAGATGAACCATCATAATAATCATCTTCAAAATAATTATTTAAAGGTGCATGTGTACATACTTGTGCGTGGAATAGTAAGAATTGGTGTTTAAAATGGGCATTTTGAAAAAGATATATAATATATAATATATAAATGTATTTACATATGATAAGCGTATGAGCAATTGTGTTATATGTACGGCATTTATGTACAATTTTATGATGCAAAATTTATTAAATGGAAATGTATTGCTTGTTTTAAAAGGTTTCACCTTTTATTAAACCGCTCAAACACAGTTACTTTTAACAGACGTTTTAAACACATTTATTATTGATTTTAAAATATTTCCCGTGGTTTCCTGGGTAAATGACCATTATTTCCTTCTTATTTCAACCTTAAATAAAATGGAAAAAAATGTTTAAACAGTTCCCCATCGGGGCACAAAACGGTCACTTTTACACCCCCTCCTTTAATTCTCTACAAAATTGTCTGTGTGCAATTTTGCTGTATTTCGAACAAGTTTCGCAGCGTTTCGAGTAAAAGGTCGAAAGGGGGCCAATTTTTTATAATTTTTTTTTTACAAAGTACAAAATTGATATGTTTGTATTAGTGCCATTTACTATATCGAATGGCACATAAATTAAACTTCCGAATTCAAATTCGATTAAAACCGTAAATTGACTGGCCTATGAGACTACATGCTGCGGATGATATTATTGGTCCCTCGTTTGTAGAAAAATGTCGAAAATGTTGAACGTTTGATTATGAAAATCTTGCATTTGACATTACGCTTATAACAGATAAGCGTGTAAAAATCTTGTCTGTATTTGTAACTACATATCACACTTGTGAAAGATAAGCTTGTAAAAAATGTGCAAAAGAAATGTAAACGTGCAGAGAAACTTGTCTGCAATAATACATATATACGATACAAACACAGAAGAAAATGTAAATATATTGTAAATAATTGTTTTCTTTATTATTACAATAATTTGAATATTGAAATTATTTTGTACTATATGCTTTCTAATTACTTATATATGTAATTACCAACAATATATTAATAATAAATAATAAATTAAGGGAGTATTCTGATTTGAAAAGTCGTCAAAATAGGTATTTTATATGAATTTTTTGTAGGAAAACGAAGAAAGTGAATAACCTTAAACTTTTCATGTTTTTTTAACTTTATTTTGAAAATATATTTTTATTTTTTAAGTAACAAAAATGCTCTTTTTTCTATGTTATATCATGGTCACTAGAATAAGGTATAAATGACAGATGATGTAAATGATTCCAACTGTTCTATAGATATCAGAAACGCAAAAACAAAAAATTTTCTTATTCAGAAGAAGTGTGACTATCGTCTGAAGTAGAATAAACACTATACGTTTATTAGTTTTTTTACTTTTAATGAAATACTTCCAAAATTTTGAAAAAGTTATAATATTTTTAATAAAAAGACCGCCGGAATGGAAATATTAGTTTAGTTCTAGTTCAGACGATAGCCGCACTTCTTTTGAATAAAAAAATTTTTGGTTTTTGCGTTTCAGATACCTATAGAACAGCTAGATTCATTTACACTGTCTGTCATTTACACTTTCTAATAACAGGATATAACATGGAAAAAAAGAGCATTTTTATTACTTGAAACTAAAAACATATTTTCAAAATAAGGCTAAATAAACATGTACAGTTTAGCGTTATTCACTCTTTTCGTTTCCCTGATGCAAAAAATTCCTGAAAAATATCTTTTTTTATGACTTTTTAAACCAGAATATCTTCTTAACAATTTTTTCATTTTTTTTCTGACATATCAAGAGATTACTTTTTTTACTTCTGAATACAAATAAAGGCCATAGCCAGATAAAAAACATCAATGTGCTCTCACACGGATCACATGCTTATTTTCTTCTTTTAATTGCTATCAGTGTCACTTACAATTTAGTCAAATATTAGCCCTCAATATTGAACCGTTTTGGTGTAAGAAATAAAAATAAAAATTTCCAAAATAATTCATCTTTTAATCGGCTTAATCGATTTTGAAATCTGCTGTAGATATCATTGAGACGCATTTGTGGAAAATTTGGGAAAAGTTTCTGATTAAAAAAACGTTGATAAAAAAAATAAATAAATGTTCTTGCTCTTTTTTAATCCCGACATCTTTCTGGTACAATTACGAAAAATTTTTTGTAAAATCTTGGAGTAGTTTTTTATCAAACATAATTTTTTGGAAGCAATAAAATGGGTAGGCTGTACTTTAAAAAAATAGTGCTTTTTTATTTTTTAAAAATATAATATGCTTTTGTTACGATTGCTATATATTTTATGTAGAATTTTGGGATAGTATTCTATAACAAGTGATTTTTTTGAATTAATGAAATAGATAGGCGAATGTTAAAAAAAATAAAATATTGTTTTTTATTTTTTAAAATTATGATATGTTCTTTGTACCATATTTTTTTGTAGACTTTTGAGACGGTATTTTATAACAAGCAATTTTTTCGAACTAATAAAATGGATAGAAGATACTTTAAAAAACAAAATATTTTTTTGGTATATTTGTAATATTTGTAGGATTTAATTCCAAGATTCTAAATAAAAATATTGCGATGGTACCAAAAAACTAATAATTCAAAAAAAAAATTTGTTTTTTAAAGTACCTTCTACTTATTTTATTAGTTCGAAAAAATTGCTTGTTATAGAATACCGTCTCAAAAGTCTGCAAAAAAATATGGTACAAAGAGCATATCATATTTTTAAAAAATAAACAAGAATACTTTATTTTTTTAAAGTACAGCCTAACCATTTTATTGCTTCCAAAAAATTATGTCTGATAAGAAACTACTCCAAGATTCTACAAAAAATTTTTCGTAATTGTGTCAGAAAGATGGCGAGATCAAAAAAGAGCAAGAACATTTATTTATTTTTTTTATCATCGTTTTTGTCATCAGAAACTTTTCTCGAATTTTCCACAAATGTGTCTTAATGATATCTACAGCATATTAAAATTTCATCAAAATCGATTAAGCCGATCAAAAGATAAATTATTTTTGAAATTTTTATTTTTATTTTTTACACCAAAACGGTTCAATATTAAGGGCTAATATTTGACTAAATTGTAAGTGACACTGATATCAATCAAAGGAATAAAATAAGCATGATCCGTGTGAGGACACATATATTCTTCTTATCCGGCTTACAGTCTTTAGATATGTTGTCATGGTTTTATTCGATTATTCCGGCTTTTTTATATTTGTGATTCAATTAGATTGTTTATTTTATTCATATTATTAAGAGATTGTTTCATGTTTTAGTATGCTAACTTAAACACGTTAACAAGTTTTTTGATATTTATTTTCTTCTTCCATAGCAATCTGTTCCGAAGAAGACTATAAGTACAGTCGAAACGTTAACCGTGTGTATTGTTTGTTTAGTAAATTGTTTCTATTTTAATTCAATATCTCTCTTTTGGCTCTCGTGATTTGGCCGTTTAAACATGCATAGCTAAAATTATAAACTTATAAACTTAATAAGAATAATATAAGCTAAAATTCTTTTCTCAATAGCTAATATTTATTTAATTATTATTATGCATTTAAATATTAAATTTAAATATCATGCTATACTATGCTAAAGTTAATGTTTTTCTAATGTAGGACTTTTTCAGATAAAAGAGCAAAACCAGGGCAAAAACAGGGTTTGCTATTTATACATTATTCGTACAAATTTTAATTTTTATGTTTATTAATATTTATTTAATTATTTGCAATTTTTATATATATATATATATATAAATTGTAAATATAATTAAATAAATATTTATAAATGTAACGTAGCGCATCGTCGATTTGACAACTCGAGACTTGGCAGTCTGCGAGGCTGGCCCGGCTGGCCGGCCGGCTGGCGAGGCACGGAGACGCGATACCCGAAATGCGTGGCATCGTGCAGCATCGTGGCAACGTCGCATAGCCGGCGCGTGTCGCAGCATATGGATGCAGCACGGACACGAACCACCAAATACCGACAATATCGAAAAGTGGATGTATACGATGTATACGTAGCACGGACATGAACCAACTTCATCGACAATATCGAAAAGTGGATGTGACTCGTAGTTCCAATTCCTGAAAGTGGATGTGTGGCGCTACTGTACGGCCTAGCAAAAGCGTCCCAAGAAAATCGCCGTCATTGCGCCTCTCATCCTTCTCTCTGATAAAAGACTTCGATGTAGTGATGAAAAAAGAACGTTGCATCTATGTGGATAGTTTGTGGATAAATCTGCATCCACGTAGTCCACGTAAATCGTAAATTACGTGGATTCGACGTGGATGTGACGTGACTGTTTTTATCGGGAATATAGTCGCTCTCTTGCCCGTTCTAAACTGGAGGATGATCCTACTCTCGGCTTATCTTCCTTCTATAGTGTACGTGACATAAACTATAGATTTTTACCCGTCTACACTACTACTCGGATGATCCGAGAGTAGGATCATCCTCCAGTCTAGAACGGGCATCTGGGCTTCTGCTGGCTTCTGCTGGCTTCTCTCTGCGCTCGTCGATCACCGATCGACTATAACCTGCAAATCGCTCGTGTCGCGGAACGAGCTTGCGCACTTGCGCATTCGACTGATACTGACTGATACTTTACGCGACCGTACTGGAGAGAGGTATCCTCCCCGGCGATTCTTCAGTGAGGCTCTGTCCTCGTCGTCTACGTGAGTCTCGTCATTGGCGGCCCTCGAGGAGGCACTTGGTCGTCGCGAAAGTATGCCTGAACGATAGTCGAGGGCGAGCTGCATTAGCCGGAACGTAGGTTAAAGCGCTCCGTCATTAGGGACTGTCGGTGGAAAGTGCTGGTCGATTCGGTACGCGATGGACGTGGAGAAAATCGCGATGTTTGCCGGTGTGGGATTCGCCATCGCCGTTGGCCTCTTCGTCCTGTGGGGCCCATCGCCCAAGCCCAGGAAAAAAGGTGACGTCCGGGCTACGTTCATCAAACGCTTAGCGAGACCACGTCTCTTTTTATCTCTACCTTTCATTATTCTTATAATGAAACTGCAGGGAAAATAATGTAGCGTTACCGATGATACCATTTACTGTTGAATATAAATATAGTTTTATTATATTCATAATTGTGTAAAGATTATAAAGAATTCATGTATAATTTCTATTTAATTATCTTGCCAGGTTTATTATTAAAGGCAGAATTAGTGTTTTTTCAATTTTGTTTATGCTCAATTATTGAATATTTTTCCTTTAGTTATTTAATCTCAATTAAGAGATATGATATGCTTAATAGAAACTGAATTTTGACGTTTAATTGTGACTTTGTTTTACTGTTTGATTCTAGGTCAAGTTGTTGGGATCAACAATTTGGGATATACGTGTTTCCTGAACTCTCTTTTGCAAGCACTGGCTGCTTGCCCTTCATTTATTTGCTGGCTTCAGAGGCAGCAGGAGAAGGATAGAAACTTTGCTGACACGCTGCTTTCCGTTCTCAAAAGTTTGGTTTTAATCCAATGTTATCTTGAATTCTGGTTTTAAAATTGCAACGTCTAGTCCTTAAATTTATTTTTCCTGGTTTTTTTATCATTTGTTACTTGACAGCCTTAAAATCTCTAATCTGACAAGTACCTTTTGTACTAAATTTTTAGAATTTTAAAATTTTCTGTATTTATGTTTTCATATCCTTGGTATATTGTATTGATCAATGTTTACCTGGCAGAAATCAACGGTTTTGCGGACGACCTGTATGGCAATGTGACACCCGTCGAAATTATCTCTTCCGTCGGCTCGTTGTGGAATTTCGGGCCTGGTCATCAAGACGCTCACGAGCTGTTCCATGTAGTTCTCAGCGCGTTAGATGCTGAAGTGCAACCTGTGAATAGGGTATGCAATATTTCGATGTAATATTGTGTAAAATTCTCGACAAAACATCGCAAACAAAAATTTTGTTTGCCTTTAACTTTTACGGCTACTTGCTGAAAAGTTTATTTACGATTTCAGAAAGGTTGTTTATCCGATGCACTGCCACCAAGTCCGATTATCAAACCAGATGTAAGAGGAACAGGTGATACCTTGAATCTCAGAAGCGCCTCCTGCAATGACATCGCGTCAGTGAAGAACAATTCCGACAAACCGAAGGGCTTCGATAAAAACTGCAACAATCAGATGATGACCTCGACTTCGTCCATACCTATGTCTCCGAGCACTTGCAAGCCCGGTATGATACTCGCTAGATCCTCAGAGCTACTGTCGCGAAGCATTCAGAGTAATGGCGACTGCACGAGCCTCTTCAAATCGTGGAAATCTCTATGTGCTATGCCGTTCATCAACATTTCTTCAGTGTCAGTGGAGACGCATCCCTTCTCAGGCCTGATCACTAGCCAAGTTCAGTGCAGCAACTGTTTCTGGAAGGTATCGTCGCGAAAAAACAAGAGAGAACCCATTTTTCTCGTCGTCCTAGCTAATTTCCTTTGTATATCATTCTTTCTTCAGATATTTGTTATGAATTCGAACATTTGGACATTTCTTCTAAATTGATCCAAATGTTTGTCAATAGTGATATATATTGTTTTATTCTTTTTGCTTCCTATCGAGATGATTTATAATTCTAACAATCTTAAATATTTTAATTTTAATAATAAAATTCGACTTTTCCTTAATAATGCTGTTTTTTAATGTTAGTCTTTTTTGTTTTTTGCAGTCTTCAGTGCGTTATGATAAGCTTGAAACCTTATCGTTACCATTACCACCACTCACTTCATCGTTCGTGCCGCAGCATCACACTTTAGAGCGGCTGCTGTCGCATTTCGTGGACAGCGAAATTGTGCGTGACGTACAATGCGATGGATGCTTATCACGTTGCACTGCCATCAAGACTCTCACTCTCGGCAAACTGCCCAAGTGTTTATGCTTGCACATCCCGAGGACCACATGGAGCTCTTCGGGTATGCCAATTAAAAGGGACGATCAGATCACGTTCCCCGAATTTCTGGTGCTAGATCCCTACACTTATACGGAGACGAAAAAGAGAAGCGCGCAGGTGATTTATGATAAGATTTATTAGTAAATTTATATCAAATAAGAAATTCCCAGAAATAGTTAAGGCTCCTGGATGGTCACCGCGGCCATATTGGATTCTTACTATCCAGGCGAGGAAAACACCCAATTTTGTTGTGCATGCCATTTTCAAATAAAAAGACATTTCAATAAAACATCACTATAGATCGTTTCAGAACACTTCCGAAATTGGCCGAAAACTACCTTTTTCCCTCGACACTAAACAAACAGCCATAAAACGAAGCCTAAACATATGGGAAAAACAGCCGTTTAACGACTATCGAAAGAAGGTGAAAACGTTCCTTCCGCATGCAAATCGTACTTTTCGGCCAATTTTACGACTTTCACGAATACGTTAAACGTTAGAGCACAAGCACAGAGCGAATAATAAAGAAATAGCACGCACAACAAAATAGGTTGTCAACATGTCACAAGACAGAATTCTCCATTGGAGAGAGTGAGAGGAGAGAGTTCTGATTTCTGCCGCGACGGTACGTCGCCACCGTCAACGCAGAGTTCTCGGCTGACCATCCAGGAGCCTTAATGTACAATTCTACATACTCTCAACTTAAATTTATGATTAGCCAGACAGTTCAATTAATTTAATCTGATATCTTTATTTACAGGGCGACGCAAAGTTTCTCGGTAACAGTTTCATGACGATACAGGGTAAACATAAGTACCGGTTGTGCGCGGTAATCGAGCACCGCGGCCCGGTGGACTCCGGCCATTTCGTTTGCTTCAGACGTGGAAACAAAGCAGATCAATGGTTGTACACGTCCGACGTCATTGTCGAGAGTGTGTCATTGACGCAGGTGCTGCTTGCCAGTCCGTACCTGCTGTTCTACGAGCAGATCAAGAGCGTTTATCCTAGTTAGGAACAAATTTTCGAGTGATAAGCAATCTAAAAAATTACGAAATAACGCGTGATTGATAAGCGGTCCACTCTTTTTAGCGGTTAGCCATGCTTTCTCTCTTGCGGTTTTAAAGCGGTGCAATGACTTAGCGACGGAAATCATACGGAAGGATAGAAATTGCAAGGAATTATAAACAACCGTGGAAACACAGCTAGAAAGAATAGAGGATTTGCGAAATACAAGAGACTATCGAATTTTCCATAATGAGTTTAGTATCGTTCGATGTTGCGCGATAATCCTTTGTTATAATATACGACTATGAAGCCCGCGTCTCTAGGTGATATTTTATAGCAGCTGTGAAATGTATTCAGTAATATAATCTGAAATTCAGAAGTATTTCATTCGCGACAGATGCGTTAATAATTGCCATTATTAAACGCTGACAAATCTGCTGAAACAGTTTCGTGAAACAAAAATTTCTCGCTTTTATAACACATAGTGATAGTAGATTTCTACAAAGGAAGACTGTCGATTCTTACAAATCCTTTGATCAGTTCATCATTATATCTTTATTTTAACAAGGACTAAGATCGTGCCAATAACAAATCCTTCATATTAAATTTATTGAGGAGGATAAGCAAGATGATTTTATATTTTTTATTACGTTTATATTTGGGACTCTTTGAGCCCTCGCGTATATAGTGCAATTGTTAGAAATACTATTATCGAAGACTGCGAATTTATTAATTTGTATATATCAAATTATCCTATCTTCTTTCTCTGATTGGCATAAAGGAATATGCGAATTATCAGAATAAATTTACTTTAAAAACATTAGGTACGTAAACGTGTAATTTAAAGTCTTATAAAAAACATGTAAAATAAAATTTAGAATGCAGGAACCAGATACACCTTATCGACAACCATAGTAACTTTCCTTCCTCTGTAGTTTTAAAATGAATAGATTTTATTGAAATAGTTTTAATTGGACTTTTTAAGGGGATCCTGCAGCCGTATGATTTACCGACATTATCGTTTTTCGATAGATCTTTTAATTGGCTTTACAGAATTGCAAGTTTTTGGTCTAGAATTAAAGTACGCACAAAAATCTAGGGTAGAAAACGCGATTTTATATCAAAAACACCAAAAAATTAAAAATATTATTTATTTAGGCACATACGCAGCTGTCACTTGACGACAATATTTGCCTTAAAAAAAAATTCTGCAGTTTATACATACATAATTTTTATCATCTGCCCTTGGGAAAACATGTAGGAATAATATCGTGCAAGTAGAAGTAAGATTCAATGCGTACAAAAAAAGATCCATCGAAAAATTATTTTAGTAATGCAAATACGGATGCTTCTTCTTCTTCTTCTTATTGGCGACGCAAAGATTCTCCCCAGCGCGCCTGGCGGCCGGATCGCAAACTAGCGTAAATGAGACAGTTTGTGCAAGACAGTTTACCGAAATTTTTATAACTCCAGAACTAATCAATCAAATCTTAACGAATTATATATGAAATAGGAGTAGAAAAGACTGAAAAATATAATAAAATTAGAAGTAGCCCAATATTTCAAAATTTGCAAAAGTTATAGCAACCACGGACATTTCTAAAAAAATTAAAAAATTTTTTTTAAAAGAACTTTACCAATCATCGCCAAATTCAATACCAACCTTCCTTGAATAATACTCTATCGATTAAAAAAAAAATTCAGCCCGATATCTCAATATTTACGAAAATTAAAGCAACCACGGACATTTCTAAAAAAATTCAAAATTTTTTTAAAAAAGACCTTTACCGATCATCGCAAAATTCAATACCAACCTTCCTTGAATGATACTCTATCGATTAAAAAAAAACAGCCCGATATCTTAATATTTGCCCAAGTTAGAGCAACCACGAACATTAAATCTGCACTTACACACACACACACACACACACATACGGACATGCGATTTTAATGCGATATTTCGACATTTTAGAACACTGAACATATTGGCATCAAAAACTCAAAAAACAATTTTTTCTGTGGCTTCTTCTACCTCTATTTCATATATATATTATTCATTTAAATTTGGTTGACTAGACGCAACTTTATACGTACGCAATCAAAGGTTCATATACGAAATTCACGAAAACAAAGTTTCCTCTATGAGGAAGCAATAAGCATATCATTTTATTCAGATGATAATGAAATAGAAGCTCCTTTACCTCAAGGCCAAGAATATGTTTGCTTAAATAAATACTTTAGTGAAATATCTACTCAAGCAAACTTAAGGGGATGCTAAAGCCGTCCAAATTACCGACAATTCATTTCAAAGGTCTCATTTTGAAACGGCTTTACAGATCGCAAAATCCTTTTACAGGAGTAAAGTAGAGGTACTAATGAAGAGTGGGATTGTAAAATAATTAGTTATAATTGAAAAAAACTTTAAAATGCTGTCACCTCATAACCTTATTTTCTAATATAAACAGTTGTATACGTAATATGTACGAAATTAAACTTTCCCACCTTTCAGAAGACGTGCACAAACAATAACGTACCTTTGAAATTAAGATTGAAAGCCTGGAATAAAAATGAGAGCTTTGAAACGATCGTGTATATTTTTCACAAAAGTATTCACGCAGAGCAGCAATTATGTCACAGCAGTAGTTCACGAATCTTGCGAGAGATGGCGCGATGGCGCACGTAGCTGTGGGCAGTTTCGGGGTTGGCTACATTGTCTGGTTTCTACACAGCAATCGAACCAGGACAGATATATGATACAGATATCTCGTTAGGCATTTTTACACTTTTTTCAATTATTACTAATTATTTTACAATTCCACCCTTCATTAGTACCTAAACTTTACTCCTGTAAAAGGATTTTGCGATCTATGAAGACGTTTCAAAGAACGAGCTTTGACAGATATGTCGTGCAGGGGCCCGCCGATTCTCTATCGACAAACGTATGCGTAAACTCTGCTCTAACAGAAAAGCTGCAAGCTTATTGGCTAAAAACTGTGCGATAGCCAATCAATTTGCAGCCTTTCTGTTAGAGTTTGCGCATACGTTTCTCGTTAGAGAATCGGGCCCCATAGATGCCTCGATCGTTAGACAAGGACATTTATCTCTCGTATTATTCCTTTCTCTCCTATGTATGTAATTTGCATGCACCCATTTATTCCTCTCTCTCTCTCTCTCTCTCTCTCTCTCTCTCTCTCTCTCCTCTCTCTCTCTCTCTCTCTCTCTCTCTCTCTCTCTCTCTCTCTCTCTCTCTCTCTCTCTCTCTCTCTCTCTCTCTCTCTCTCTCTCTCTCTCTCTCTCTCTCTCTCTCTCTCTCTCTCTCTCTCTCTCTCTCTCTCTCAGTACACTGGGTAGCGTACACTTTAATATGGTAAAATCAGGATTTTTTGAAAGTGTGGTGTTAGGATTCTAGGGTACATTTGAAGAAAGAAAGACGGTATAATGTTATTTAGGACAAAAAACTCTGTATTTATTATTTTGTTGATAAAATGTTGGGAAATATAAACGAAAATACATATATAAATGAAATATATTATTTTCTTATTGTTACTGTCGAAAGTAAATAATATTGCATAAAACTAGGGTGATAATGCAATTGAACATAGATATACGTACACACGCACACGCATACGCAATTGCACATACATACGCATACGCGCATACATACATATATTATTCTTATTGATTTTTCTGTGGGTCCTAGGCCCTATCCACGATGACGATATCACGGACATGGGACGTCTCCAGGTTTTCTGTGGGCCCTAGGCCCTATCCACGATGACGATATCACGGACACGGGACGTCTCCAGGATCATGCTCCGATTACTTTGTACAAGAATAATTCTGAAAAATGCATATGATATAAAGGCAAAAAAGAAAAATTTATGCAGAATTATTCTTATATAGTACAAAATAATCGGAGCACTATCCTGGAGACGCCCCATGTCCGCGATATCGTTATCGTGGACGATCGAGGCCCCGGGCCTAGAGAAAAAATAATTGTACAAACGATAGACCCCCGATATTGTCGTATAATACAAAATGTATGTCTACCTATCCCTAGCTTCTTCTCCTCTCTATATTAAAATGAAAGAAACGTATCCAACTGGAAAAGGCCCGTTTAGCGAGATAGGAAGCCGATGCCAGTCTCACGCGAAAAGCGAACGTCGAATTTATAACACGCAAATTAGTATTTAGCATCTCGAATGTTTATCAAGAAAGAGACAGGTTATTTTTTTGTTTTCTAAGAGAATTCAATCACTAACCGAATTTCACTAATATCTAAACGTCAGAAACGCACGTGGTCCGGAGTTAGCACAGTCCGACAGATTTTCTATAGACGGCATAGTTGCCAAAATATATATTTCATGAAAAGAAAATTAATCTGCAAAAATCAAATAATATTATGAGCACGAAAAAATATACACGAAGAATTTACTTTGAGAATCAGAAAGATTAAAAAAACGCGACAAAGTTTTTTTCCCTCCGGATGAAATTCCAACGTGCGCTTCTAACTTCTAAGGTCAACGTGCATCCTTTGCTAAACGAATGAATTCGTTTTGCTGCCAGATTTTTATTGACGTGGATACAGACGGGTGTACATCTGAGCCTCAATAAAGCGCGAGTTTAATCGTAAATCAATTATGCGAAAGATCTTAGATCTTATATTCGTCAATAAAGTTATAAAATCCGCAAACAATGCGAAAATTTGCGCATAGTCCCTCGATTGTGATCGAATATAAATGCATCGCGTTGCTTCGCTAATGATCGGATAAACACTTTCTCGAAAACGCAACAAAATATTTGCTTCACGAAATAAGCTCGCACAAATCGCATCTGACAAAACTGAAATTTAATAATTATATGTAAAATCAAAAACTATAAATTAGTTTTTTGTTTTTAACAAGAAAAGTTGAGACATGTAGCGATAAAATTGAATGAATTTCCAACACAATAAAGATAAGTTTAATAATTTTTTTCTACGGTTTTCGTTTCCTTTTTAAGAAATAAAGATGTTAAAAAAAATCAATATAAAGTAATATGTAACAAAAGTTTCTCTTGGTGTAAATTTTCAAAAGGAGGAAAGCAAGTTTGAAAGAATAATATGATGAATCAACATTCTCTGAATACATATTAGAAACCATTCATATTTTTCCCTACGCGTGGAAAATATGACGGCTCCGTATAATCGTTAATTACCGCGAGACATATGCTAACCAACCGTCGTAAGCAAATTCCTCAAAACGTTCGCTACAAGAGAAAACGAAAACAATTTTGGGACAAGAACGGAAGCGTTCGTTTGATCGTCATCGTCTTCGTTTCTAAGCCGAAAAGATGTACGTACTCCACTAAGATATAAATCATAATTATTCTTGATATCAGCATATTCGCGGCATCCTAAAGTCCCGATGGATAAAACTAGATACTTATTGTAGCATTCGAGTTTTTTACTTAGTCGGGCAACGTGAACACAATCAGTTTCACGTTTGCCCGTCTCTGAGAAAAAAAAACAAGACAAACACCTTTTTCTTTTCTTTTCAAGTACTAGCTATGTATACTTGTAAACTATAAATGTATAAAAACGATTACTCGCCGCGATGGAAAGAAAGTAACACAATACAATTTCTTTATATGATACTCGACATCAGAACTGTTTTTATCTGTTTGGATTAATTTCTAAGCACAAGGAAAGACATCTCTTTTGCTTATGTATTATTCGACAAATCAATGATACCCTTCATGGAGTGCAGTAAAGGCTGTCGCATACTGACAATGGAAACAAAGACGAGGGCGAAAACGGATAACGGATAAAAGATTGAAAAGGGAAATGAAAGCACCGCGAGCTTCCTCTTCTCGACGGTCCATCGACTTTATTCGCGAGACAACGATACTTTACGCAAATATCCACTTTCTGTATACAATCATAATTAGCTATAATCATCCGTCGACGAAACATATCGCTCGCGTTAAAACAACCGCTGGCGTAAACTGCACGTTATGCGCGTTCTGCCGACGCGTATCTCAATCACTATAACAAGCAAATATATATTTAAAAAAAACATTCTTTTTGAAACAGAAATTGAAATATAAAGACATCTTTTGCGAGGTTGCTATGCTTGAAAAATACATATGATATAAAGGCACAAAATAAAAAAAGTATGCAGATATTCTTATTGTTAGTACAAAGTAATCGGAGCATGATCCTGGAAACGTCCCATGTCCGTGATATCGTCATCGTGGACGGGGCCTGCTGAGGCCCACAGAAAAAATAATAAAAATAATATGTATGTGCGTATGCATATGTATGTGCGATTGCGTATGCGTGTGTATATATGTATATATCTATGTTCAATTGCATTACTGGTTTTATGTAATATTATTTACTTTTGACAGTAACAATAAAAAAATTTTATAATATATATTTTATTTATATATGTATTTTCGTTTATATTTCCCAACATTTTATCAACGAAATAATAAATAGAGTTTCTTGACCTAAATAACATTACCGTTTTTCTTTCTTCAAATATACCCTAGAATCCTAACACCACACTTCCAGAAAATCCTAATTTTACCATACTAAATGTACGCTACCCAGTGTACTAAGAGAGAGAGAGACAGGGATGGAGAGAGGGAGAGAGAGAAAGAGAGAGAGAGAGAGAGAGAGAGAGAGAGAGAAAGAGAAAGAGAGAGAGAGAGAGAGAGAAATAAATGAGTGCATGCAAATTACATACATATGAAAGAAAGGAATAATGCGACAGATATCTGTCCTTGTCTAACGAGGCATCTGTACGACATATATCTGTCAAAGTTCGTTCTTTGAAACGGCTTTATATATAGATCGAAAAATCCTTTTACAGGAGTAAAGTATAGGTACTATAATGAAGAGTTGTTCTTTCCATGTGCTCCCTAAGTTACATAACAGTTACAAACTGGTTTACTGGGATTATGTCATAATAATTAAGATTTTTAATCAGTTTGTTATCTATACTGTTCATCAGCTGCCGTTACCCTCTACTCTGATGCTAAGACTGAGGTATATTTTTCTATATAAAGACAGAATAAAATTAGTTATATAAATCAATACTATAAATTTAATATTTATTGCATTTGTTATAAAAGTTATTATTTTACCCCATCAAGAGAATGGATAGATCTTTTGAAAGAGTTTTACATCTTTCATTTACATTACAAGAAAAAAATTATTAGAGGTGCAAGAGATACAGTAAATTGCCAAGTCTTATAATTAAGTACCCGCGTGAATACATACTATGTATACTAATTCACATTCTCAATTATGCTACTGTTATTATTTGTCATCAGACAATTATAAACATACACATAATAATTAGGTACATATTATATATATATATATATATATATATATATATATATATATATACGCACATGTGTGCATAAGAATATTGTAATTTATAAAAAGCGGGTGCTTATCAGCCTTGATACGTTACTGCCGTCTGCTACGGACGGCCAGAAAGCATTTTCAGGTTCAGCCGTATTGCTAAAGAATCCATAGACGCGGCAACGCCGCGCGGCGTTGCCGCGTCTATAGCATATGTCTCTCTCTCTACCACCGTGCGTCCGTGTGAGCAATTCAGTGGTGTGTGTACGTGTACGGAGTTTCGCATTGTCACCACCAGTGGCACCACCTTACGTGGTGGCGTTTGCTGAAAGTTGACATTACCGACGTCGAGGAAGTTCGGCCTTAGGGCGGAATTCATAGACCAAACTTGAAAGTCAAGACGGTCTTAAGCTCGTTCTCAAGACTACGATCTATTCATAGTTCTTGCTTAAGACCGACTTTCAAGTTTAATCTTAAGCTCGGTCTTAAGTAAGCAAATAACGTTGCATAGATAAATCTTAAGACCGATTCAATGCACAGTTCTTACTTAAGATTTGTCTTGAGCCAGTCTTGTTCAAGTCGACCAAATAGTCGACTTAAGACGGTTTTATCAGGTTATGTGCTACATTTGGCTGTGTTCGGAAACGTCATCCGAGTGCACAGTATCCTTCCTTCTCTTTCTATCTCAGCGAGTTTGAAGAAGGGAGTATACCCGTGTGTACCCGCGCCCGGGTGACGTTTCCGAACGCAGCCATTGTATTGCGAGTGGTGATGTGTCGGGATTGCTGGGGATTGCGTCATTCTCGCCGTCGTGGCCGGTGGCCGTCATCATCGCGTCGTGTACCGCGACGATTAACCTTAAATAGAGCGACGGGTGCAGTGGTGGTGTTTTACCTCCGAAGAGGTACGACGAGTAAACTCGAGTCGCCGATATTCGAGACGAGGAGGTGTGATGAGGAAAGTGCGTAGTCCTCGATGTGAGAGACGAGCAGCCGAGAACGACGAGGAAGAGCAGAGGGAGCGAGTGCGAAAGGGGAGAGCGAGAGAGCGAGAGAGAGGGACAGCGGACAGGCCGAAGCGTCGCAAGCCAGGAAGTTCCGACGACCGCGACTCCATCAGGGAGTTGGCAACGGTTTCGTCGGGAAGTATCGAAATTGGCGCGAGGGGCGGAGAAGTTAGCTGTGGTCTGGCTCTGGTGATAGCGGCGGAACGGAAAGTCCTAAGGCTCAATCGTTAATGGCTAGCTTTAACGCGTTCAAGTTTCCCAGCAGCAACAATATAAGATTCCAGTGCAACGCGTGTGGTTTGAACGCTGTCAACCTGTGAGTACTCGCTTTTGCAATCATTTTATACGTATAAACCAAAATGCAAATTCCGACAATAAAAATATTAATATTTTTAAAATAAAAATGTAACGTGTATTTTTTCTATTAATAGGTAAATTGTCGCAGTTATAACGCCTTCGGTCGTCGTTGCAGAGATGTTGATTCCAAGAATAATGACACATCTCTTATAAGTGTATTTGATGGATATAAAGGTCAACTTCGTGAAGAGATAACTATTCAATCGAACTTAATATTCACTCTGGAAAGAAGAGAGGAGAGGTATACAGCAGATCCAGCTGAATATTGGAATAAAGGAAGTAATCATTCTTGCTCCTTTTGCTACATTTCAGCCCAAAGAGTGGAAGATATCTGTGTTTCTATGGTCGGTTTTATCATAGAGAGCTGATGCAAACGTGTATCAATAATCTGGCGATAGGCGACGTGTCCAGTTGTTATCAAACGTGTAATTTTGTCAGAAAGATATACATAGCCTTGTTAGGCTACACCAGCGTAGTGCATAACTTGAGGTGAACAAGAAAATCATCACGCTCAAGCACAGTCTGACCTAAATGGAGAATGCGCGTTACACTATCAAAGTGCGGGGATCCGAGATACCGAAGCACATGTTGGCCGATATGGCCATTGCAGCGGCTGAAGAATACGCCACCGAGGACGCTGAGGGATATCAAGCGTTTTAATATATACGAGAGCGCGGATTACTTTAATATTTATTAATTATTGTGGACTTATCAACCTGATGCGGGATAAAAGCAGCATTTGATATAGCTGAACCATAACATCGGAAATTTAAATGTTAAAGAAACTTAGTTTTCTAGTGCCGATTATTCGATTATTTGAAACTGTTAATTTCACGCAAAAATTACATAAAAAATTCTATGATATACAATTATCTTAACCTTGGACATTTTAAACGTTTAGAATAAGTGTTTTATATTTTCAATACGCATCAGATTAATATAATTCGTACTTTCCGACATGTAAAAGAACAACGTCGGTTGTGATATATTATTAACGTTTTTATATATCTCTTCAAGTAAAATGGATATACAAATACAATATTTCAAGACCATGTACAAAAATAAATATTTCACAACAAAATAGATCTGTAATGCGGACGTATCTATAATTTGGACGCTCTCAAAAATTGTAAAATCGACGATAGCGTAGGAAAATCGACGATTTCCATCATTAGCCGGTAGTACCATCATCTTCCAGCTCACTCTTGTCGTTCCAGTCGTCGGAACTTTCGGTATACACGGACGGCTCGTAATCAGACTCGTCAACAGATTCCTCCGCGGATGAAGTGCGCGCCGCAATCCCATTTGATCCTCTTGCCTGACTCACCGTTTGTCGCAGCTTTACTCGTTAAATTAATATTCTTGGCTTTCCGCTTTCTGTTATTCTCGTGCTCAAGAAAGGAGGGATGTAATTGAACAGGAGGTTCAATTACATCCTGAGAGTCTGTTGACTTCTTGGAACTCGTCGCTGGCATATCACCTTCCTCTGGACAGCTGAAAAATGTGCAAAGAACACGATAAACAACCGTATCTTCATCGTCAAATATTTCTGCTCGATTCCAAATAGATTAAAACCTTGTGGGCTCGATTTGCAAAGCTGGAGCAGGCGCATCCTGGTGTTCTCCATTTCCATTAACAGGGCAATCCTTAAGCTCGTTCGGTGGATCCTTATCACAAGAAATACCGTTCAAACTTTCACCAGGAGACCCCGCAACTTCCATGCTAGACAATAAGCAGGCCTTCTTAATGTCCGCTTCATTATTTGAAATGTATCAATCTGAAATGTATCAATCTGAAATGTAGGAAACCCCTTAGTAAGAAAATTCTTCACGTGAAATTCCCTCTCTTCGAATGTCAACAATAATCGCTACCTTTCTCTTCAATGTCTGATCACGTTCCTGCATCGTGTCCGGCACCGAGATGATCTTGAACCAACATTTGTCGGGCAGCAGAGAGCAAACGTCGCCTGGATTTATCGGCACGCTGCTTCCCAATTTAAGAGCTCGCCATCGTGCGCGCATCCAGTGGGTTTCATATAATATGGTGCCACCTAATACTGGAAAATGGTTTCTATAGAAAACTGATACCGTTGACATATTGCAAAAACAAATAAGCTATCACACCATCATGCAATTCTCTTCAACAGCAAAAGCTATTGTTACAAGTGGTGTTAATTTGCTATCGTTATCGTTACACGTTGTCAACTAAAGTATCACCGAGATTATCTCGGATAAGTCAAATTTTATCAGAGTTTATTATTATTAGAGTACCAATACGTGTCAAATGATAAGGATGACCTTAGGCGAGACGGGAGGCCTTACCGGAGTAATCGTCATTTCATCGTTGGGCCACAGATTGATAGTCACGGCGTGTTTGAGCACCTGGCCGTCGTTGCACTGCGATAACGGTAAGGATCGTTATATTTTAACGCGACAATCAATCCGTTGACAATTATCGTTTATGTCGCGATGATGCTCGTCGTACCTCCTCCTCGGAGGGAAAACACCACCACTGCAACCGTCGCTCTCTTTAAGGTTAATCGTCGCGGTACACGACGCGATGATGACGGCCACCGGCCACGAACGAGAATAGACGCAATCCCCGGTAAATTCTTGTAAATCTTTATCATGATTGGTCAAAAAGCTTGGATTCCCGAATATTGCCGAAGCCATATTCTTAAGCACAGACTGGCACAGACTTCGTCAAGACGATCTTAAGCTAAAACTTGTGTTCTCAAGATTTATCTATGCATGTAAAGCCGTCTTCAGACGGTTTTCGATCTTAAGACCGTCTTGGCCAAGATCATGCTTAAGACAAGTCTTGAGCAACGTCTATGAATTCCGCCCTTACATCTGTCTCATTTACGCTACTTCGGGATTTGGCCACCAGGAGCGCTCGGGAAATCTTTGCGTCGCCAATATTTGTATTGGCTCCTCCTGCCTCTAGTACGAGGACAATATACCAGAAGTTAGCCGGACAATTTCGACTTATGACATTTTTTTTTTTACGAATCGATTGTTAGTCGTTTGTTATTGATTGTTAGACTAATTAGAACGTTTGTTAGTTAATAGTTTTTACGTAATCACGAAAATAATTTTTAGTGTTAATTTAGCCGGTAAATATAGAATTCTTTACAATTTTCGGTTCAAACCGTGGTCAATCGATGCGGAATCGTTTGTTAGTTTCGAATATACTAATTAAAACGTTTGTTAGATCACGGTTTCGCTAAAAAAAGCGAAAAACTGTATATCGTTTATCTGCCGGAAAGTGGGGGTGAGACGTAGAATATGTGATGGTTTTGGAACGCATTTGTCCGAATAAACAATATTTTCAATTTATATTTATCAGATTTGCTTGTGCCTAATACCTGATGGCTACATTTCTCGTGCAAAAATATATAGGTAAGTTGCAATATGAAAGAAATATAGATTGCAAAAGTAGAGGTAACCTAAAGTTGTATTTTGAACAATTACGTCAAATTACAGATTTATGAAATATAGAAATAATCTTATATTGTATGTGTACAATTAGATATAAGTAATTTTTGTCATCGTACGGAAATTCGCAGTTCAAACTAACTATAAAATTGTTTGCAGATGCTTGATGTCATTCATGTCATTGATGTCATTGTGAATACAGATCAAAGAGGTAGAAGAGCAGTGGAATACCTCATGCACTTCCAAGTAAGTTAGAAAAGCATTAGCGAATAAGCTACTTAATCTTTTACAAATCATATTAAAGTACACATTAAGGAAATATTAAATATATTTTATCATTGTGTAAGGGTTGGATGTTGGAATCTGTCTTGGGACAAACGCAAAAAGAGAAGCCATAAGATGTCAAAGCGATTAATCGAAACAGAGCATCAAGAACCTCGTCGTAGAGCGAAAAGCGGTGGCAGTCGAGCTGCATCAGCTATGACTGGAATTTCCAAAGATGACAGTTCAGGCCAACACGCTGATTATGATACAGAAGTAAGTTTCATTTTCAAGTTATACATTTGATTTTGGACGTTTCAGAACTTTTATAATTTAATAACAGAAAGAGATAGTAGCAATAACGACAATTTTCAAGTAATATAATTAATTTATTAATTTTAATCACGTTAAATGTGATAATTATGATTTTTAACGGCATGCTTTTCATTCCATTGTTCAAAGCAGTCGCAATATGCTAAAAACAAGCGTGATATTCGATAGAATTATTGTTAGTAATTACTGCTTTTGTTAACAGTAGTTTTTCTTTGTACAGGATAGAACCGTGCTAGAAGCGGAAACTATCTTTCTGTTAATGAAGAAGGGCTTTCCCATCTCTCGCAATGTGAGAGCTCAATGGCTGCTGGAGCATTTGGACTCTGTGATAAGTACACAATGTCCGAATATAAAGAATAAGGAGGAACCGGAGTTGGAAGTAGTATCAGTGCTGCCGAAGGATGAGCCTGTTGCATGGTCTATAGATACCAGCCACCAATTCCTTTATAAAGTTGTTTCGACGACATCGATTGTATTCCTGGCGCATAAATATAGGATGGTCTTTAGCTTAGATTTAAGTCCGTCGCTTGCAACTGTTGTAAGTATTACGAAATTAATACTTTTGTTGTCAAATATTCTAACTTTTGTAGCGGCGTCAGTCAGGAAATAAAATTAATGTCTCTTTAAGATGTACAAAGCGGTGAGATTGTCATTGATGAGGTGTATCTGGCGACGAAACAATGTCTTGATGGTATAACTAAACCAGTAAGTATTCTTTTCTTGATATGTTGCTAATGCATGTAAAATAGAAAGATTCTTAATTTACCGTATGTCCGTAGTTTACGATACCAGGCAGCAGGCGTGTGATGCAGCCTGAAATTTATGTGACTGTGATAGCTCATACGCCGTTCTTTACAAGCCCGGTGCAACAAGTACTAGTACAAAGATGGCTGATCACTGCGGATAACGTGAATTCTCTCACACAATACGTAGAGAAACAGTTGTACCTGTTAGAGGAGAGAGTAGCGACCGTCACAGCCATAGCTAATCAGCAGTTAGAAAATTTAAGGGCAAAGAGCGAGCGTTTGCTTTTTGAGGAAAGTAGCAACTGCTTGAACAAAAATAATTGTAATATCTCCATAGTTTCGCCAGAAGCATAGTTTTGTAAATATGTTGAGATACGGGATGCTGGCTTTGACACTTATCTGAGCACAGCTGTGCGCGTGAGTATTTAATGATATCATATTTAATCATTTACCTAAAGCTATGCAATAGTATTATGGAGAATACAGAGAAAGGAACATTTTCAGATATGGTAATAGTCACGGATGGTATCGTCGGGGAATTAAGAACGCTCACACGTTAGATTTCATTATACAGCAACTACGCGTATCGAGACGGTCGCGTGTAGTTTTTTACACGTAGGCAGCGCATACGATCCACATTGCGCGGACGGTTTAGTGCCATGTCAAGACCCGCTGTATTTTATCTCCGCGGCTACACTCGGTAGTTATATGTCCTTCAATTCATACGTGGTACGTAGACATCTAATCTATACCGCTGCGCCTGACTAGCAGTAACATTTCTTCTTCTTCTTCTTCTTCTTTTATGACCTTTGAGCAATACTGCTCTTAAATATGGCCAGGGCGAACCAATTGTCTTATGAGCCGTGAGGCGTGTCTTTTTTCACTTTTCAGTTGCACTGACGCAAAATATATTAAGAAATCACAATGCAGACAGTAACAGTCGCAATACTTGAAAAAAAATTTCCGTCCAGACAAAACACGTCCGAACACGTTAAAACGTGTCGTCCGCGAATCACGTCCGAACTCGTTGCTTGTCCTCTCGAGACTAGCAGTAACATTAATTGCAATGTAACTATTTTATCTATAGATACCTGTACACGGAACAGATATAAATCTTTATCATAATCATTTTTTTGTGCTGGCAATTATATTGGGACGTATCGAACAACGATCGGGTCGTCGTTGCTAACAAACTGAAAATAACTGCTTCCATGAACATAAAAGCGGTCAACTCTTGAAGAAAAAAGAGATCGACGATGAAGTTACTTGTACATTAAGTAGTCTGCTGTGCTGTCGCTAAGAGAAGGATATTTGATAAAAAGAGCCAATGAACGAGACGACATTCTTGAAATATATATATATTTATTTAAACTTTAGCCAAATAGCCAGAAAGTGGACTTGGTTTACAAAAAGATCCTTATACACTCATACCTGCATACCATCCTCACACACACAAATATCCTAAAAGCCTAGTATAAAATTATACATGTTTGGTTTAGTCTGATTAATTTACTTAGCCTATTTAACAGTCTTTGTTTGATAATCATTGGTACTTATTGCACTATCATCTAACCTCACAGCATATCACAGTCTGTTAACATTCTTTATCTATTTTCTTTTTCTTTCGCATTCCTTTCCCTAACAACTTTCAACAATACCTTCGCTTTGGTGGTGTCCAATTTATCGTTCCATAGTTTTTCCAACCTTTCCTTACTATCCTTTCCTAATACCGTAAACCACTCCTTTGTCTCAATACAATCCTCTACATAATGTTTCATGCTATCCTTACCTTCGTTGCAAAAAATACACATTCGCCTCTCTTTTTCTAACCAATACCTATTACCTGATTCTAAGTTACCGCATCTTAAATTTAATAGAGCTCTGATACTATCCCCAAGATCCTGCTTGTCTAAATTATCCATCCTTAGGTAACTGGGACCTTCCAAGTCTTTACTCAGCTCCTTGTATTTCTTATTATACCTTGATTCTAAAATCCTATTTTCCTCTAACTGCCTCTGAACATCTTCATCCCTATTCCTCATTTCTTTACCTAAATTTCTCCCCTCCCTTCTCAAGGCTTCCACAGCCATAACACTCCAACCATTTCTATTAAAATATTTCTCCCTTTCCTTTCCATATCTATCGTTCCATTCATTGCATTCTTTATCTAACCAACACTTTTTAGTCCATCTCTCCTCACTTGCTTCTCTCACCTTATTCTCAAACTTCATAGCCCTAATTCCCCAACCTATCCTTAGTTTGCTCATTCCTAGTTCTCTAGACATCATATATCTTGGAGTGCAAAACTTTAATTTAAAAATCCATCTAGCATAATCCAGCATTATCTTTTCTAAGTTCTTTCTTTCTTCCCAACCCCATAATTCCACACCATATGATATCACGCTCCTAACTAAATATCTAAATAGCATCCCTCTTCTGATAAAATTATTCCTACAAATCCTTTCTCCTAAACCCCAGGTCCTGTTAGCAGCAATCCTACCTTTTCTACATAATTCTTTGATATGTTCATTATATCTACCACTCTTATTGAAAACAAAACCTAGGTATTTAAACGACTTAACCTCTTCAATTTCTTTATTCTCCCATTTCCATTTTTCTACCTTTTCCCTACCTTTTTTGTTGAACACCACCATCTTGGTTTTTTCAGTACATAAAATCATTTTTCTTTTCCTAAAAAATCTTCTAATTGTATCCATCATATCTAACATGGCCTCTCTATTCTTAGCTAAAAATACCATGTCGTCAGCGTACTCCAACGACCATACTCTTACATTCCTCAATTGCACACCACCTATGTTTCTTTCCTCTAATGCTTTCCTAATCCCCGCAATATACAGGTTAAATAAAAGCGGACTCAGGACACATCCCTGCCTAACTCCTTTTGTTATAAAAAATTCTTTTGTTAAGCCTACCTTTGTTCTAATCGCAGCCTTTGTGATCTCATAAATTTTTTCTAATTTCCCTATGAGTTTTTCCTCTAGTCCCATCTCCCTAAGGATCTTCCACAGTTGTCTTCTCTCCACGTTGTCAAAAGCTGCTTTCAGGTCCACGAAGAGTGCATACACTTTGCCTTTCTTTCCCTTCCTTTCTTCTCTCTGAGTTAGATGGTCCAATACAAAAATATTGTCCATCGTTGACCTCCCTCGTCTGAAACCGGCTTGGCTCTCTGGTAATAATCCCTTCTGCTCAACAGATTCCTCTAGCCTTCCTCTGATAATTTCCGCGTATATTTTGTACGCAGAGCATAGCAGGGAAATACCTCTATAATTTTCAACGATGTTTTCATTACCTCTTTTATGTAGCGGTACTATAATGGAGGTTTTCCAATCCTTGGGAAAAGTTCCTTCCTTCCAAACCTGGTTTAAGATCTCCACTAGACCTTTCCTAACTGCATTACCTCCATACAGCCAAGCTTCAAGCGGAATTTCGTCCACACCTACAGCCTTGTTTTTCTTCAGTCTTCTCGCCGCATTTGTTATTTCTTCCACCTCCAACTGTGAGTCAATTAGAACAGGCCTTTCTTTTTCAGTTCCTATGCTGTTTTCTCCTTCCTTGCTTTCTGCCGTCTCCTTTGAACCTCCAAGAAGCTCTTTAAAATAATTCATCCATTCTACACCTTCAATTTTATTTTCCTTCCAAACTTTTTTCTTCCTCTTCCTATTAATAAATTTCCATATATCTGACCCGTGTCTTAGGCTCTTCAGTTCCTCTTCTTCTTTGGTTCTCTTCTCCTTCCTCTTTTGTTCAAATAGTACTTTTATTTTGCTCTTTTCTTCCATATACCTTCCTTTTCCTACCTTTCCCTTTCTCCATTTCATGTATATCCTCTTCACTTCTCTTTTCTTCCTAGTGCAGTGCCCGTCCCACCAGTCTTTAAAACCAATCTTCCTTTTTTTGATTCTTATCTCCTTCCTTATACTTATCAACGCTTCTTGAACTATCTCCTTAAGTTTATTCCATTTTTCTTCAATTGACAGCTCCTGATATACATCCTCCCAGATGGCCTCTTCAGTTTTCTTTTTATAGTTTTCAATAGCCTTCTTATCCCAGCATATTTTCCATCTTGTTTCTTCCTTCCTATCTTTCTCCTCTTCTTCCTGCCTCTCTTGATTCTTACCTAGTACCCTATCTCTTTCTTCTAACATCGCGACTAAGGGCATGTGATCCGAGTCCACTCTCGCATCTACTTTAAATTCCCTAATTCTATCATAAATTTCTTCGCTTACAATCATATAATCTATTACGGAGCTACCTCTTGCGCCTATAAACGTATATTCACCTTCCCAGTCACCTTTTGTTGTACCATTCATCAAATACCATCCGTTATTTTGGATCCATTCTACTAAATTCCTACCTCCATTACCTATTAATATATCTTTACTTTTCCTTTCCCACCCTCCCTCCTCTTCCTCGCCACCACCTAACTTACCTGTTCTGATGTTAAAATCTCCTCCTAAAATCACGGGCTCTTTATCTAGCTTTTCAATCCAACTATTTAGAATCTCTTCCGTCTTGTTCCAACCCTCCTTATTATATACTGATATGATGTTTAATGTTCTACTTCCCTCAATTATTTCTGACAATACGAAACCTTCCTCTTCCCTCTTAATTAGCTCTGATCCTTCTTTCCCCCATCCCTTCCTTTTGCCTAAAATAAAACCTCCTTTTGCCCTTCCTTTTTTATTGACCCTAGTAGCATTACTACATTTCCACGTATGTGACTCCGGTAGCCTTCCCTTAATTGTCTCCCAATTATCAAAGTCAATCCATGTTTCACTCAGACTTATAAAGTCAAAATCTGTAATATAACCCCAAAATTCTATATCTTTGTTATATATTCCTGCCACATTCCAAAATAGAATTTTCCTATCTCTAGTCATTGTTTCTCCAAACTTCACATTTTTCCTACCTTCATCCCTTCCTATCCTTTTATCCTCCCTTACTCTTATCTCACCCACCTTCTGGCTCACTTCGCTAAATTTTTTCTTTGCTCTCCTCTCTTCATCTCCTGCCGCTTGACTACCCCCGCTGTCATCTTGCCTCCCCTTCTCGGCTCCCTCCTTCCTTATATCCTTTTCAATCTCCGTCCATGCCTTCCAAATACCTTTTACTCTAACCCTCGCATAGCCTACCTTTATATCCTCCCCTTTACTTCTTTTTTCATTAGCCCACTTACGCATTTCTTCTTGAACTTTTCTTTCTTCCCATGTCAAGTCATTTTCAATAAAAACATTCCCTCCCTTCAATTTATACTTATTTTTCATAACCTCCCTTTTATCTTCGTACTCTAGTTTTACGATTATAACTGCACCGCTTTTCTTGACATTGCTGGCCACGCAATTCACACCTAGTTTTTCCAATAAATAATTTTGCACCCAAACCTTCCAGTCTGCTATATCGTCCTCCAACCTTAATCCTTTTATTGCTACGTTATTCCTCCTGTCTTCCTTTTCTTTATCTTTTATCCATCTCTTCAATTTACCAACCTCACGGTTACTTAACCTATCTTCGCTCATAACCAAAGATCGCGCGTTGCTACTTCCCCATCTACTCCTATTAGAAAATCTATTCCCGCTGGCACTTCTCTGATCTTCGCTCTCGCTATCAATATCTGTCGCGTTTTCCCTATGCTCCATCCAACCTATCCACCTATTCTCTAAATCGGTCAATTTTCTTTCGAATTCCTTTAGTCTTTCCTCATTTTGTCTCTCCTTACTTTTCTTTTCCTCTACATATTGCGCAAGACTTTCCTTTACCTCCTCAGATTTACCTACCTCCTTAGATATCTGTTCCTTTATTTCCTTTATTTCCTCTCTTATCATGCCTATGTCATATTTCATCTCTTCTTCATCCCTGAATGTCACCGATTTCACTATGTCTAACTTGCGATGTTTACTATCCGTCATACTGTCGGTTCTAGGTCTGCCTACCTTACCCGTTTTAGCGGGCTTATCCTACGAGCTCTGCTTACCGTTGTTACCGACCTTGCCCGCGTTTCCCGCGTTCAGCGAGCCACGCGACGCCATAAACTCCCGACTACCGTTCTCTATTCAGGGATGAAATACGTCCAAAAACGGCTACTTCCGACCTTGCCTCCATTCACGCCTATCCAGATCCTCACTACCGATACTCTTATTCCACTACGCTATCGCTCGCTAATCTCTCTCTACTCACACTTCGCAAAATTCCACAGCACTCGCTCTCCACACATTCACTCACTCTCACGCCCTCTAACCAAGTCCGACATTCTTGAAATAAATTTCGTGCTATTATGGAAAACGAATGTTTTTTTGGAATATTTAGTAACGTGTTCATGGTCTTCAAAATCATTATCTCTATCCAACGTGATACAACATACCATTACCATAGAAGGTAGATTAAAGATAATGAATTATTACAGATGTTGAGTAACATAATAAACACGTCTATTCGTAGCCTGAACTAAAATTACCTTTTATTACAGCGCCATATTAATTTTTACACATTACATGCCTATCGAAAAAACCCTTAAACTCGCATTATCGTCAAGGTGTCATCTCTCGTTTCTGGACAACATTAACATCATTAACTGAAAGCGACAATATGTTAGCGCATTTCAGTTGGTTTCCCGGATCTGGATGGACGTGGTACAGTGTACCAGACACCATCAGAAGCAGAATGCCTGTGTTTTACTTGTCGTCTTATCCGTCGCCAAGTACAGTACAACTTAGGTACATTTATTTGCTTGTATAAACAATATCAATTAATACGATATGGCTATGACACATAGTTATTCAAGATAAAGAGAAATTACAATTTAATACAACTATGTATTATTATTTTACAGTGACGCCGGCTGCCCACAGTTTGGACAGATATAACAACCGGTTGTCTCTCTGGATCCACTTCAGTGGGCGCGTTGGATGCACACTCAAAGGATTACGTTAATTCTAGCCTACGACAGACCGTTGCCAAGACATCTTCACCAAGCGAATCAGAGCGGTCGTTTCCATGGCAGTGCGTTCAGAGCCGGCAAGCGGCGGCCGTACTATATGCTATGTTGAAAAATTGGACGACTTATGTGCTAGTCGAGAATCACACGTACGTCCAGTTCATATACAGAGAGGCGGGAAAGCCGCCGGTGTCATTCTCATTGATTCGCATTAATTGTGATTTATGTTAAAAACTAATATTTCCCTGAAAAAAAATATCATACAACATACAAATATATCACTGATATTTATTTCAGCTTGTACTTCCGGCGCAACTTACTGTGATAAATATTCCATAATCTTTGGCACAGCATTTTACTACGACGCAGTTTACGAATATCCCAGAGAAACCTTAACCCTTATATCGTAGTTGAATATCTCAGAGAAACTCTCTGATTGTGTCGATTAATTATCGAACGGAAAAAGGAAAATACAATACCAATGTTTTATTTACGCATCAGGATAAGCTGTGATTATATAAAAAAAAGAAAGAAAAAAAATAACGGGAAACAGAACCGAGCAGGAGCAGGACGCAACAGGATATGTGTATTCCTAGAAAGTCTGATTTTGTAAATTATTCTACGAGGAAAACACTTATGTATTATATATGTATATATATATAATGCCCCACCATGCTCCTAATCACTTCAACGCACTCCAAAAACTCATCTGCTCCAATCGCCACCTTTTATCCGTGATCCAAGTGCTCTTGATGTTTATTGGAGTATGCGACGCGAACAAACCTTATATATATGCGGATGTGCGATATACAATTTGATATGATTTATGACGTTTGTTTATTACTATGTAAAATGACATACTTCGAAATTAAACATTAATTACTATTAATCGCGGCGTTTTGAATTTACTCTTTTTATTTTCTTTTGCCTAAAGAGGATCATGAGAAAGTGAGGTAGACGTTAGTGGCACAGTGGGAATACTCTCGGTGCTGCTGCTGTTTATGACGCTATTCGGCTGTTGCAAATTGCCATCATTAGCGATGTAAGTCAGTAGTTGCATGAGAGCGCGACCCGAGTCCGAGCATGTGCGTATGTACGTGCAACACATTGTTGCTCGCCTGGAGATCGACTCGCGGCACACCGCCGTACATCCTCTCGTTCAGGCGTAGCGACAACTCGAACAGGCCGAAATTCATCACGCACACGTAATTCCGTTTTAGATCCACCGACTTTTCGCGCAGCTTGTCCGATATGAAGAGCGCGACATCCTCCGCGATAAAACGCAATGTTGACGTATTAGTCTGCGCCGTAATGTTGCTCGACACGCTGAAATTACCGAGGGTCACAACAGACCTTAGCGGCAGGTGAAGCGGTCTATAATCGATCGCGCAATCCCACAAGTGCAGATGCAGCTCAGTCAGTCAGAACACCCGGCGGTGAATAACCGGCGACAGGATGATCCGCTACATCCAGGCAATCCATCAATTCTGTGAACCACGAAGTAGCGGCGGAACACATTTGGTGCCTTAAGGACGTTCTCTCGTCCTTATACTAGAGAAAATCAATTTTCTTAGGATTTTCTTGAAACTGTGAATATATGTTAATTTAGGTGTGCTTTATGCGTGGTATAAATTTCAGTATCTCTTCCGATATAAAAAATAAAGATACTAAGCCTCAAAGTTTAAAAAAAAATTTAAAATTTAATTTTTTTAGTTTTGGCATTTTTTTCTTATAAAACTCGACGAGAGGAGCAACTTTAGTCCTCTTGGCCAACCTTGTATCTCTTACCGTTTGGCCTGGAAAACCTTTTCATTAGTAAAAGTTGAAACTTTGAGGCTCAGTATCTTTATTTTTTATACCGGAAGAGGTACTGAAATTTATACCACGCATAAAGCACATTTAAATTAACGTATATTCACAGTTTCAAGAAAATCCTAAGAAAATCGATTTTTTCTAGTATAAGGACGAGAGAACGTCCTTAATGTAGCATTGCCTATACCTATCGCAACCCGGAAAGTCTCTATACGGTGCGTCTGATGGGCCGCTTGTATCCTCACCGCGACTGTCACCATGTCCTTGTCGTTAGGATTCGCTGTTATATTGCTACCGGATCCGCTACGGTATATCGTTCTCTCGCAATATCGTGGCCTAACGCTATTGATACATCTCAATGGTGGTGTCCGCGACGGGCTTGTCGTCAAACCGCAGTGATCCAGCGATACGCTCCTCATCATAGCGCAGGCGTAGCTCAGATTAGCATTTCCCTTGTATGCCGTCACGGAAATAATCGTAGCATCCTCTAGTCGTATGATCAATTCTCCTTGTTGCCCGGGTATAACGTTGCGCATAGAATCGCGCACGGGAGCGTACATAGACATAAGACCCTGATTGATGCTTAGAGTCATTGCCAACTTGCTCTGTGCTTTCTTCAATGACATTCGTGCCTCTTTGTGACTCTTCTCGTTCGTTGTAGAATGGAATATACCTCCCTCGTCTGAGTCGGAGTCGGAATTATACTGGATCCCACTTTTGCACATGCTGAATCTGTAAATGATACAGATTTAATGTCTCAGAATTCTACGAAGCTCTACAAACTTCCTCTAAATATTTTAGGGTCCTATACTTAGGATAAGTGGTGTGACGTGACAAGTCGCGTCTGCTTCCCGGACGGGCTCGGCCGAGGGGAATTCGGGGGTGCCCCCTTGTTAGGGCAGGGGGAGGGCGATTCGTTATAAATGATTGGTCTCATTAGCTGTTAAGTTTTTAAGGGATTGCCGGTGGTGGCCGGAGCCGATCTGTAACGGCCGGGAGCCGCAACGAGGAAGGGCAGAGGATTGAGGAGACGTCTAGGAGACATGGCCAAAAATCGGATCGCCCGGACCTCCCCGCAAGTGCATGGGTGTCGCCGGCCGGAAGTTACTCCGTACTCGGCTGTAACAGCGGCGAGAGAACAGCCAAGGAGACCCCGAGGCGCCCCGAACGAAACGCAGTCAGACGAGGGGGCCGAGGAGCGACCCAGGGAAAGGCGCAGCCCTGGGGCCGCCACACCGAGGGGATGCCGGCAGACGGGGCCGAGGCCCGGCCAGCCTGACCCCGAACGCCGGCTCGATCATCGCGGCCCGGACAGCCGGTTGATTTGAAAAGCCCGCGCCGAGTCGGAGACAGATGGAGCGACGCCGCCGGAAAGGGGTGGCGCGCGAGAAGCTGAGGCGCCGATGAGAGCGCCCTAGCATTGGAGTGGCGCCCCCGGAAGGAGCGGCGCACGGGTAGCCTAGGCGCCGGGAGCGCTAGGATCGGCAATCTGGTCGAGCGGCACGCCACAGCGCAGGCGCGGGGAACCGGCGCGATCCCGGCAGGTCATCGTTTCCGTCACTGTCGTGCCGGCGAGGAACCAGGGAGCATCGCCCGACTTACGAGCTGCCCGGACCGAAGGAGATACTGCGACGCATTGTAAGGTCACCACCCTGGCGTCCCCGCGTTAAGAGAAGAGAGTTCGCTCGAGGCACTGGCCCCAGGCACGCACCGATTACCTGAGCGCCGCAGGAGTTACCTGTGGACGCCTACATGAGAGCGTGCGTTACCTTGCGCTCGCCTGCGGGATAGATTCGTGTGGAAATCGTGCCAGGGCCTTGCCGAGAGTGAACTCTCCTGTGCGTAGAGACCAATCGTGCCCTCCCCGGGAGCACCGTCACGGCCGACAGTCGCGTGGCGTTTCATTGTGTAATCGTGTTAACTCGTGTCGCGTTTCAGAGTGTTAATGTTCGTAATCGTGCCGCGTTTCACTGTGTTAGGGTTAGTAAGCGTGTCGCCTTCGGCCACGTTAGTGAGAGTAATCGAGTCGCGAGTGGTCATGTAATTTGAAGGGCACTCGCCCTCGCGTTGAGTAACGTATCCGGGACCTCGAGGACGGCGAATTTTGGTGCTTGGCGAGACGGAAAGATCGACGGGATCGGCGCGGGGCCGCGGAATCTCCGTGTTTGCAAAGGAATACGGGATTTGCGTGGCAAGCCGCGGGATCGTCCGCGATACGAGTCCTTATTTCGTGTTCGGGGGCCCTTGCCGGCCGGCTTGGTCGCCGCGGCGAGATCGCCCATAACTTTTGCGTCGCGCGGAATCGAGGTGGCCCGGGTGCGCGTTGCGTGCGCTACCGAGGGTGCGGCGATTCGGTTCGTCGGCCACGTGGCGTAAGTTCGTTGGGAGTCCGAAGCAAGGTACCGCGTTACCTTTATTAACTAATTGTTTCTTATGTTAAGTTTTCGTGTGCGTCTGCGTTTATCTGTTGCGTTGATCTGTTCTCGCGTGCGTGCATCTCCGTTATTTAGTATTCGGCAGTCTCGCGTGCCCTTGCCCTAATATCCGAGGGTCACTCTGTCCGACATTTTAGCGCCCGGTTGTTGCGTTGTTTATGCGGAATTTGTGCGTCAGTAGTCCGGCATTTTGACGATAGTTTACATCATATCTTCGAGTTAATTCGTTGCCGCGGCGCCGATCCGCCGCCAATAACGTCTCGTTGCCGCGTGATCTGATTCCGAATGCGGGGTGCTCAGAACTATCATACCAGCACCGACTTTAACGAATAATCTGTTGCAAGTGTTTTCTATTTGACGAAATATATTATATGTTATCCTATTATTCTTATTTTGTGTGTTATTGATTGCGTGACGCCTCTCTCCAAAGTCCCAGAAAGAGAACTACACCCTGAGGTATTGTCCGGGATATCGCGTTGGATCTGTTAGTGTTCGGTGGTGCGATCCGTCGCACCTGGCGCCCAATTATTTGGTGTCGGAATTAGTTGCGTGTGCCGCCAATCCACGATAGCCCTCCGCCGGATTGCGAGACCGGGGGAAAAAGCGTCGCAGTGGATTCCTGTAAGAGAGTAGATGCCAGGTCGAGGCCGATTTTCCAGATGAGTGGTGTATTTGGGCCTGGGTGCCGACGGCTCCCATAGGAACAAATCGGTATTGAATCGATTGAAGAGCTGTTCATAAATACGTTTAGACGGTATCTGGACGGAAGCACATGGCAAATTGATTTCCAATTGTAATCTAGAACCGTGTATGCCTTCTTCAATAAATTCCAACATTTCTTGTCGATTTCCAGGTATAATTAGTTCTTCACCGTCGCTATTAGAATGTTAAACAATTTTTTTTAATTATAAATCAATAAAAATTTATTTAAGAGTATTTGAAAAAGCGTGTCGCTGACTTTTGTTCGTTTTTCTGACCGTGTTCGTGAGATTTCGAGTGGAGCGTGTCGGATTCACGCATGATTCGTCTAGAGGTGAACGGGGAAGGCGCATGTTTCGGAGTTTTCTCCAAGGTATCATCTAAAATCCGTTTATCGTTCTCTACTTCTTCTTCAGAACTATCCTCCAATGGAGCACCGAGACGTTCTGGATACACAATGACCACTATTCTCGCCCAACCAAGATCATCGTTGACTTGCTGATACGTCGCAGTATCGTTCTTCTCGTCAGCTGTAGCTAAACCGATTTCGATTGGCGCATCGCCCTCGATTTCTATGTACAACAACGATAGCCGCCGACATTGCAGTTCGTGCCTAGCTAGATAATGAGATCGGCTATCCATAGTGGAGAGAACTTGTGCATCTGTCATTTGTACTATCATGTAGTCAGATCTCACAGATCTTTTCCACCACGGCGCACGACTCATATCGTGTAGTGGTCTTAAATCTGGTACAGGAAATCTATATAAAAAATAATATATATACAAATCAGAATTATATATATGTATGTAAATATGTATGTATATGAAATATTATTTTGTTTCATGTAGTACCTCAGTTTGATCGTACATGACGACGAAGAGATTTTGACGTCTACTCTAGTTCTGTGTAATCAGAACTACTCTCTGTATCCTCTTCTATGTTTACGTCCTATAAATTACAAATGTCATTCTTATAAACTTTTCTTACTTTCGCAGTCCTCGATCTGCAATATCATACGGATAAATTAAATCGTGCGGTAAATTAAACCTTTCATAGTGCGGCAACGTTAAGAAAATTACACCCTTACAACACGATAGTCAATCAGCGTTACACATATTTTTCAAGTTATTGCTATCTCTTTCTGTTATTAGATTATAAAAGTTCTGAAACGTCCAAAATCAAATGTATAACTTGAAAATGAAACTTACTTCTGTATCATAATCAGCGTGTTGGCCTGAACTGTCATCTTTGGAAATTCCAGTCATAGCTGATGCAGCTCGACTGCCACCGCTTTTCGCTCTACGACGAGGTTCTTGATGCTCTGTTTCGATTAATCGCTTTGACATCTTATGGCTTCTCTTTTTGCGTTTGTCCCAAGACAGATTCCAACATCCAACCCTTACACAATGATAAAATATATTTAATATTTCCTTAATGTGTACTTTAATATGATTTGTAAAAGATTAAGTAGCTTATTCGCTAATGCTTTTCTAACTTACTTGGAAGTGCATGAGGTATTCCACTGCTCTTCTACCTCTTTGATCTGTATTCACAATGACATCAATGACATGAATGACATCAAGCATCTGCAAACAATTTTATAGTTAGTTTGAACTGCGAATTTCCGTACGATGACAAAAATTACTTATATCTAATTGTACACATACAATATAAGATTATTTCTATATTTCATAAATCTGTAATTTGACGTAATTGTTCAAAATACAACTTTAGGTTACCTCTACTTTTGCAATCTATATTTCTTTCATATTGCAACTTACCTATATATTTTTGCACGAGAAATGTAGCCATCAGGTATTAGGCACAAGCAAATCTGATAAATATAAATTGAAAATATTGTTTATTCGGACAAATGCGTTCCAAAACCATCACATATTCTACGTCTCACCCCCACTTTCCGGCAGATAAACGATATACAGTTTTTCGCTTTTTTTAGCGAAACCGTGATCTAACAAACGTTTTAATTAGTATATTCGAAACTAACAAACGATTCCGCATCGATTGACCACGGTTTGAACCGAAAATTGTAAAGAATTCTATATTTACCGGCTAAATTAACACTAAAAATTATTTTCGTGATTACGTAAAAACTATTAACTAACAAACGTTCTAATTAGTCTAACAATCAATAACAAACGACTAACAATCGATTCGTAAAAAAAAAATGTCATAAGTCGAAATTGTCCGGCTAACTTCTAGGAGGTGGACAATATGGCCACAGCATTTGCCGCTGATTGTTTTGGCAACTAATAAGGTGCGATTTCATTGACGCTAGAAATCAGCGGCAGCGTCAAGAAAATGTAGTGGGGGAAGAAGTTCAGACCGTCTCAACTTTTTAGCATACCGCAAAATTCAACGGAACTTCTTCTCCCACTACATTTTCTTGACGCTGCCGCTGATTTCTAGCGTCAATGAAATCGCACCTATAGACACAGAACATATATAATGAGAAGAGCAAGCTCCGTGTTAAACGAAGGAAACACAAAATTGATCGTAGCGCTCGCAGTGGCTTGGCTTGGTACTAGATAGTACTATATATATATATATATATATACATCATATGCCGTATATTTCATATTTTTAGGTCTGTTTATTTTAGCTAAACTTCTTGCAGTCCATCTTTCTTCTTTTTCTTTTTACGTTGAAGAGAAAAAGAGAAAAAATAAACTGTGCAAGAAATTCAGCTAAAACGTAAATTACGATATCATAAATTAGGTGCAGTTTAAAATAAAATCCAAAGTAGGTAATAAATATATAATATTAATATATAATATACTAATGTATCAAAATACTAAAGTATTAATAATGTACAGTTTTCTACTGGGAAAACTTGTAATAAAATATTGAATACGAAAATGTGGTCATTTCGCTGACTCAAATTTTTTCATTTTCTTATAATGTCCGGAACTTAGAGCTTGTGATTGTACTTTACGGTCCTTAACATATTTAAATATTAAAAACGTTACAGCTTTATCAATAATCAAGCTATCACAGTGATGTACATCACAGAAATCACTAGTGTACGTGGAAAAGAATACAGCTTTGAAAGCCGATTCTAAATGGGACGTATGCCCATTCTGATCTAAAAAATGGTACAACCTATTATGCAAATTTTCGACTAGTGTAAGTACCCAATCGCTTGCATACGTTAAAGAGTCATTTTCTCCGTGTTCTTTAAAAGCTGTAAACAAGTGATGTTGACGTTGCGTCAAAAACAAATCATCTCGGCAATTTGAACAATGTTCGCCTTGTAAAGACAATTTTTTAACGAGATAGCCGGATACGTATGAAAGGGCAAAACAGTCCTGAACATCTAACTGTTCGAAATTGATCCATTTAAGAGTTCGTGTCTCGATGTTCTTGAATAGTTCAGTTTAGGAACTTTTGAAAGTAAAGTTTTTAGAGTTCGAGGTGATGGCAACTGGAAGAAGGCGGATAGATATTTATAAACACGCGGACTTCGTTTATAAACGGATAAGGCAAATGTTTTATCTTCTTCAGTCCACCTTCTTCCAGCTGGAGTGCGATCAACGTTTCGTAACTGCGAATCTATAAAGTTTTGGGTCACAGTATTTAACTGATTTTCTATGCCGTGGAAAACATTGTCTTTATATAGTTTATGTACGTTCTTTAAATCGTCGTTTTTGTTCTGAAGGGACTTTTTGATTTTACATAGTCTATTAACTGTTCTACGATAAATTTTGTACATTTTACGTTTAGTCGGTGTCATTGCGTTCGAAGATATTCCTGCCTCTGTCAAGAAACCAGTTTTTCGTTTCCTTGTTGGTATAATTTCATTACGTTCTGTCAAATTATCCGTAACTATTGTATAGGAGGGACTACGTTTACATGGCACTGTTGATCGGGTTTTATAACATCGGTAGTTCTTAGGCCAGTCAATCACAACTATTCCATTCTTCTGAAGAATGATTACGATTGGTCTTCCTGACAACTACCGATGTTATAAAACCCGATTAACGGTGTCATGTAAACGTAGCGCTATCGCCACGTTGGCAATTTGCATCTTCGCAAATACAATCTTGCTCACAAAAGTTTTTTGACTTTGTAGTATATAAAATATTATTAAAATTGTTATCATTAACGCTTTCAATGTGTGTATCTAAACTTTGTCCTATGTTTAAGTTAACAGAAATATCTTCAGAGGCAATGTTACTATCAATCTGTGTATGTAAACTTTGTTCTACATTTAAGTTAACAGAAATATCTTCAGAGGCAATGTTACTATCAATCCTATTGGAAATATTGTCAGCAGTAGCTTGACTAATGGTAGACGTACTGTTTAAATCATTGGATACAAGTGAATTTGCCGAATTTAGTGGTTGACAGTAATTACTAGCTTTCGGATCATTTTGGAAAGGTGTTGAAATTTCTATCCGACATAAATTGGAGTCACTTTGTAATTGAGAAAAAACTACGAAAGGGTTCAATGCGTGTTTTGTAAAATTTACAAAATCTTCTTTTTTAAAATGATCCTCGCAAATTATTTATTACGACAATTTTCAGTTAGATTGAGGCTACAAATCTTTTTCCATTGCACGTTAACGGCTGAGTTTGTGGGGAATCTATAAAAATGTGTTTATTTTGTACTTTTTCAAGCCCACCTTTGCACCAGTAATACCCATTATTGCATTTAGGAAACTGACAAGAAAATTTCTTGCAAAGAGGCATAATAACAAAAAAATTACATATGATGTAACTGACACTACGAGGAAATAAGAAAATGACCCCAATTTCAAAGAAACGAAATTTCAACAAAAGTATGGAACTCGTATAATATTTTTAATATTATAGAAAATGACTCGTATGCATGTAAGAAATCGGGACATTACATACCTTACATACTATGTAATAATATATACGAACATCACATTATGTCATCTTGCTTATTTAACCATTCCACGCGAAAATGCCATTATGCAGACAACTCCGCCAACAGAAGACACCATCCTGCATATGTAGATGATCTTTTGCAATTCCTGGAAAATTGTTACAAAAGCATATGAAACCATAATCGTTACAATAATTGTTTACACAAACGTGTCACATAAATGTTGTACATAATTATTTTTGATAATATTGTGTAAATATAACTTACATAAAATAACTGCACCGTTGAAACCATTCTATTGACATGGCAAAAACGTTTTCTTTCCACAAAAAGATTCCTTTCCATGTCAGATATGACCTTTCTACATATTTTATGATAAAGATAGCTGAAATTAAATAGAATTAGAGACGTAGTTGAAAACAATCATATTATTGACACTGGTCAATGTATGCAAAGTACACTTAAATACAATGTTTACTTACTTGAAAAAGTAAGGAGCCGTCGAACACAAACATTCAAGTTATGTACCATGCCAACGACACGCACACCGACTGCAAGACGATCACGGTCGACTCCAACAAGACGGCGCAGGATTGCGTGAGCAAGGCAATGTTATTGTGGGATGCAGGGAATATTCCGTAAGTCTGCGAATGTTCGAATCGTTCGAGAGTTGCGAGAACAGATCGAGTCGTCCACGGGAGATCCTAGTTGCTTAGAGGATGCGCCGATTATAACGGTGGCGGCTTTGCTGAAGAATTTCTTGAGATTTTTGTTGGATCCTCTCTTGACCTCCCATCTGTTTCCTCTCTGGATTACTAATAAATAGGAATAGAAATAATAAATATAGCGTTATAAATAATTACGTATTTATAAATTAATCGACCCTAACCTCAAAAAACGCGATAAAATAATATATATAATATGTGACACTTTATTCAAACATTTATATTAAGAAATTCATACCATTTAGCGAGTCATCACAATTGCCGAACATCACGTGGAAGTAAACAGTGGATCGAGGAGAAGAATCTTCTTCTTCAGTAACAGTCGCAATACTTTAAAAGTATGTATGTACGTCGGGATGATGGGATTTCATTCGGTTTAGCTTCGGCACAGAACATGCTTCGGTGACAATCGGCACTTCCCGGAAAATGACGTCGTGCGCACGCATGTATTTATCCCTGTTTTCGCTTGCTCTTATCGGCCATATTTGTTTCCACTTTTCGTATATTGGTTTCACCCCTATGACTAATAGATGCGCTACTGTATTTGAATATTGACTCTGCCACTTGAGTCGGACGCCATAGGTAGGGGGCTGAGAGTAGGGGAAATGTAGGGATCCTCCAGAGAGGGATCGGAATAAGCGGTATCGTTTCCTATTGGTCGGCAGCCATTTGTCTCAAAACCGGAAACAGAGAGAGAAAGAGCGAGCGAGTAAGAGAGACAGCCACACAGACTTGGTGGGCAGACTGGGCTGCGATCAGTCAGTCAGTCATGGCGTAATACGTGGAGGATGCGTGATTTCGTGCTTTTCTTCGCTGCTGATCCTCATTTCTACGACTATTTTTATCGATTTTTACGTGACTCTAAAGTGAGTGTGAATGCGTGAAAGTATCGATCTCGACCCGAGGCATCTATTAGGTAAGCATATAACGCCGTAACTGATATGTTTGTTATATTATGCGTTGATACCGTTAACCTATGTTATTTTACGCTATACTACCATACGAGAGTCTTGTGCGGAGGCTCTAATGCTTTATTGAAAAAATGTAAAGGAAAAAAACAACTACAGTCATAATTTGCATGTAGCTTAACATCACATAACCTTTTTTTTTTTTTGGTGACGTTGGAAAATCCTCATGGACTTCCCCGCCTCTCGGGGGAGAGGCGAGGGGTATGCCGGACTCTTACCGGCTAAAAACCAGCGAGTGTCCCTCCCATCCCCATGTGAGGCGCGCCCGGGAACCGCTCTCGCCTTGCATCCAGGCGCACCCCGGGGGGATGGGGCCTATTGGCCCCCCATCCCTATCTTGGCGGCGAGGGACACCACCTCTCGCCGCCGACCGGCTCGGCGGGCATAACCGGGTGAGACCCCCCCGGTCTCACCCTACCCGCCGAGGCAGTTGGGGGAACACGGTCCCCCCAGCCCCCCCTCCCCTACGAGGCCGGGCGGACCCCCTTCGGTCCGCCCGGCCATGTTATAATACGACAGGGGGAGGAGAGCGGCGGCGACGCCGGCGCGCGGCCGCGCGCGCCGGCTCGCCGTCCCTCCGCTCCCTCTCGGCGGTCTCCTTCGCGAGCATCACGTTCTCGCAGAAGGAGACGACCGCCCCCCAGGCCTGTCTGTCCCGGACCATGGCCGCAGCCACGGCCGGGAGGGAGAGGTCCGCCCCGACCTTATCCACCAGGACTCCGCGCTGCACCCCGAAGGCCGCACACTCCGCCAGAGTGTGCTGCGCGGAGTCCTCCGGGTCCCCACAGTGATGGCACTCGGTCGTGCGCTCCCTCCCTATTCGACACAGGTAATCACCGAAGCACCCGTGTCCGGTGAATACCTGCGTCACGCGATACGTAAGGCCGCCCCACGGTCTGCCCGTCCACTCGGGCAGAATCGGCTGGATCGCCTCGACAACCCGCCCCCGAACCAGAGCGAGGCTGTTCTGCCACTCTTGGAGGGCAAGTTGCCGAGCTTGGCTCCGTATCACCGCCCCAGCCCGCGCCGCAAGCAGCTCGCCCCCCCGATCCGCCCGCAGCCCGCGCACCCGCCGATATACTTCGGCGTGCGCGAGGGCCGCGAACTCGATCGGGGGAACCCCGGCCAAGACGGTGGCCGCCGCATGGGAGATCGTGCGGTACCCCCTCACCAATCGGATCGCGGATCTGCGCTCAGCGCGATGAATCTGCGACTGAACAAACCGATCCGCGATCGCCCTCTCCGCCCATATGGGCGCCCCGTATAGGGCCACCGACCGCACGACCCCATGAAAGAGGCGGCGCACCCGCGCGCACGGGCCCCCTAGGTTGGGTTGCAGGCGGCCCAGCGCGGTCGCCATACTTTCCATCCTGGAGGCCACCCCCCTAAAGTGCGCGCGAAAGCGCCACCTCGGATCCAGCGTGAGCCCCAGGTACCTCATCTCGGAGCCCACTGGGACGACCTCGCCCCCCACCCGCAAGTTCAGGCCCCGGAGAGGCGGCGGCCCCCGCCTGTGGAAAAAGACAATCTCTGTCTTTCTGGCCGCCACCGCCGATCTCGCACACGACCATGTCTACGGCGATCTCCGCCGTGCGGGCGACGCCTTCCCAGCCCTCCCCGGTGACCACCACCGCCGTATCGTCCGCATAGCAGACGGCGGTGGCGCCCTCGGGGAGCGCCAATTTGAGCGGGCGGGTATACCCGATGTTCCACAGGGAAGGGCCCAGGACCGATCCCTGCGGAACCCCGCTGCGAACCGCCACCCGGCTCACCCGCCCCTCCACCCCCTTTACCAACAGCCACTTGTCGGAAAGGTAGGCCCGGACCATCGCCCGAAGGTAATCGGGGACGTTCAGGTCACCCATCGATTCCCCGATCACCCACCGGGGAAGCGAGTTAAAGGCATTGACGATGTCTAGCGACACCGCCAGCGCCACCCCGCCCCGAGTCAGTCCTTCCTCCACGAGGGACCGCACACGGCCGATCGCGTCGACCGTGGACCGTCCCCCGCGGAATCCGAACTGATCTTCCGACAGCCCGGGCCCACCCCCCCATTCCAGGTGGCGGACGAGTCGGCCGACAATGATTCGCTCAAAGACCTTGCCGATCTCGTCCAGGAGGCAGACGGGCCGATAAGCCGACGGCTGGTCCGGAGGCTTGCCCTCCTTCCTCAGAAGGACAAGGCTGGCCTCCTTCCACCTAGCCGGGAAGACGCCGCGCCTGAGGCACTCCTCAAAGAGCGCTCTCATCCGCCCGGCGAAAAACCCCGCGGTAAGTGCCATCACTCGAGCCGGGACGCCGTCGGGACCGGGGGCAGTTTTTTTGCCCCTCAGTTTCCCGACGGCGTCCGCCATCTCCTCCGTGATCCCCCACTCCGGGAGCCAGTCCGGCACTGCGGGCGCAGGAGCGCCCGCATCCTCCCCCCACCAGCGGGGAAAAGCGTACCTAGGACCGTCTCCAGGAGCCGGGGATCCATCGACGACGTCAGCGGGGGCGCCCAAGGTCGCAACTTCTTCGTCACGATCCTGTACGGGCGCCCCCACGGGTCCTCGTCGAGCGAACGGAGGAGTTCCTCCCACGCCTCGATCTTGGATCGCCTGATGGCACGGCTCAGGAGACTCCGCGCCTCGCGGTACGACTCCCAAGCCTGGTCCACCAGGGCCGTCACCCCTCGCCTCTTGGCTCTAGTGTAGCCGCGTCTGGCCCGGACCGAGGAGCGCCTCAGTTCGGCAATCTCCTCGGTCCACCAGTACGCGGCCCGCCTACGAGGTGGCTTGGCCCGGGGCATCGCGACATCGCAAATTGCGGTCATCGCGGCCCCGAGCCACTCCACCTCCCCGTCAATCACCACCTCCCCCCTTCTCCCCCATGTGACGGCCCTGGCGGCCGCCCCCAGACGGTCCTCGTCCAGCCGTCTGAGGGACCACCGCTTCTCGGGGTAAGTCCTGCCCCGAGTGGCGGGCGGAGGGTCTCTCGCTCCCACGACCATCTCTATGTAGAGATGATCGGAGAGCGTCTCCACTTCGGAGAGGACCCTCCACCCGCCTATCCCCCGCGCGGCGACAGGGTCCGCCAGCGTGATGTCCACCACTGACTCCCCCTGCCACCGCACCAGGGTGCTCCTCTCCCCCCTGTTCTGCACCAGGAGTCCGAGTGCCGCCGCCCAGTCGGCGACTACTCGGCCCCTGGCGCTGTCCGCCCTCGAGCCCCAGAGGGTCGAGTGGGCGTTGAAATCCCCAGCCAGGAGGACCGGGCAGCCGGGGAATCTCCTCACCCAGCCGCCCATCTCCTCAAGGCTATCCTCGACCCTCCGGAGCTCCCAACTTGGTGAGAGGTATACTCCCACCACTACGGTGGTCCCCCAACGGACGACCACGAATCCGCGGCCGTCCCCAAGTCTGGTGGCCGGGGGGGAAACATCGGAGTTTCCCCCCCTGCCCCAGACTATCGCGATCGAGGCGCGGGAGTCCGCGAACCAATTGGGGTCGCCGGCCGGGACCCGGTACGGCTCGGCAGCGACCCCCAACCCGTAACCGCGCTCCGCGAGGCTCTGGACGAACAAATCCTGAGCCCCGCGGGCGTGGTTTAGATTGGCCTGGAGGAGCCGGTGCGCCATTGCTCCATGGTATTGTCGGCTCCTCCGGCGCCTTCTCCCCCATCGCTCACCTCCATCTCCATGTCCACTGCCCCCATGACCTCGTCCGCGGAGTGTGTAGCTGCTATCGCCGGCGTCTTCTTCTCCTCCTTTCCTTTTCTCTCCTTCGCTGTCTCTCCTCTCTTTTTACGTTGCGGGAGCGGGACCTCCTCCTTCCCGTCGGCTCCCGTCCTTGCCGTAGCCTCCACCGCCGCGAGAAGCACTCCCCCGGCCTCTGCCGCCGGCACCACGGGCGGCGTCCCCCCTCCTCGGAGAGAGGCCGCCCGCAGAGCCACCGGAGTGCCCGTCCTCGGGCCCACGGGTTTCCCCCCAACGGGACCCGCCCGACAGGCGGGCCCTCCGATCCTATGCCTCGCCGGGCCACCCGGATCTTTGCAGACCGGGCAGCGCGGCGAGGACGCGCACTCCGCGGACCGATGCCCGGCCAAACCGCACCGGAAGCATTGGTCCGCCCAATCCACCCCCTCGTTAGGACAGCGCTGGCGGACGTGGCCCAGCTCCATGCATTTATAGCATTGGAGCGGCCGTTCCGCCAGCAGCTCCACCCGCGACCACGTCCACCCTATCCTGGCCTTTCCGGCCTTTGACAGGGCTGCCGCGGACGCGAGCGGGCACCTGACCCAGGCTGTCCCCAAACCCGCGAGCCCTGTCCTTACCGGACCCACCCTCACGTCGGCCGCTCGACATCCTTCGGCACGGGCGACCTCCCCCGCGATGAGTTCCGGGGTCGCCGCCTCTTGGAGGTCCCGGAGGAGAATTTCCTTAGTTTTCGTCGGCCTTGTCACCCTGACTCCCTCCATTCCCGAGAGGGCTTCCGACATTGCGGCGGCCAGGCGGTCGGCCTTTTCCGACCCCCCGGCCCCCGCCACCTCAAGGATCAAGGCGCCCGTCCTGGCCCTTTTGGGCCTGAGCCCCTCGATCTCCAGGTCCGCCAGAGTGATTTTTTCCTGGGCTACCCGCATGGCCTCCGCGTAACTCCCCTCCGGGGCCGTCAAAACTACGGCCGCCGTGCGGGGAGGCCGCGGAAGGGCGCGCTTCTTCCGTTGTTGTAGCTGCGGCTGCTGTTGCAGCTGCCGCTGCTGCTGCTGTTGTTGTTGCAGTTGCTGCTGCCGACTCGGCTGTTTCCGCTGTAGCTGCTGTGGGGCGGCGGGCTTGGCTCCCGGCCCCGTTGCCCGAGTCGCCGCGCCCCCTGCCCTTGCGGCAGCTGGCGGGATCCCTTCGACGGGGTAACCCGCTCCTTCGGCTGCTTCTGCTGCTGCAGCGACAGCTGCCTCTGCCGTTGCTGCTGTTTTTGCCGCTGTTGCAGGGGTGTCCCCTCCTTTTCCGCGGCGACGGCCTTCCTCGCCTTCTTCGCCACCTTCCTCCCCACCACCTGGGCCCAGGTTCCCTCAAGCGGGAAACTCCCGGGCCCTTCTTCCGGCGATGGGGTAGGGGCCCCTGCCTCTCCCCTTTTCCTTTTCCCCAGCTGGGGAACCTCCGTTCCCTCCGGACCCGAGGTCTCCACCTCTGTGCCGCTCCCGAGACCGGAGAGAGCACTCGGGGCCACAATCTCCCGCGCAGCTCCAGAGGCCCACGACACGCCCACGACCTGGGTCCCCGAGGCCACTGGGGTTGCCGCCCCGGCCAGCAACCTCAGGGCCCTTGGCTCCCACTCTTCTTTGATCCAGCTCTCCATGAACAGCACCGTCCGCTGCAGGTAGTTCTCAAAGTCCCCCTTGGACTGTGGCAACCACTCCGGGGACCCCGAGGCTCCCGCAGCGCTCCTCTCTTCGTTCCCGGGGGAGCGAGTCTTCCCGGGGGACCTTCTCTGCGAAGGTGCGGGGTCCAGATCCCGAAGGTCGCGGAGCTCGGCTTTCCGCTCGAGCTCCGCGATCCTCCGATCCTTCTCCCGCGCCTCCCTCTCCAAAGTCTCGACTTTTTTCCGCAGGGCTTCCGTCCTACGGTCCTCCAAGGCAGGGGGGTTGGACACCCTCCCGGACAATATCTTCGCCCCCGCCTTCCCAACCATGGCCGCCAGCCGAAGATCCCTCTTCGACTGGCCCGACAGGTTCTGGACCACATACGCCAAGTGGTCCACCCTCTCGGCGTACTTGGCCATTACTTCTGCAATGGCGGCCGTTTCCTTGACCGCCATCTCTTCCTCTATTTTATCAACAGCGGGGAGGTTCACCGCCGGGGGGGTGGCGCGCGTCGGTGCCGTCACCGTCTCCCACCCCCCGGGTGAGCCCCCCGCCATCACCGTCAGCTCCTGCGCCAGTTGGGCTCTCTCCTCCGCCCTGGCCTTGTCCGTCTCCAGTTTTCTTATCGTGGACCTCAGCCGGTTGGTCTCCAACTTAATGGCTTTGGCCACCGGGTCCTTCGGGTGCCGCCCCCTAGTCTCTATCCGTCTGGGAGCTCTCGCCGGGGGGGCCTAAAACTCCCGTCGCTTCCCTCGTCTCCCGAGGAGATGACCGAGATGTCGTCGCCCTCGTCATCCCCCCCACCCCTGTCGAGGTGCGGGACGACGCCGAGGCCGACCGTCCTCCGGCCGACTCACCCTTGGAACATTGAGGCCCGGGCCTCTGACTTCGGGTCTTACCCCCCTCCGTCATCGTCACCCCGTCGCCGTCCGTCCCGTCCAGCGTCATTGTTGCTGTCATCGCAGACACCTTTTCTCCCGGAGCCCTTGCGGTGCAGGCTCCGGGTAGCCCATCGTTGGATGAAGGCAAGAGGCTGGCTGGGACGATACCAGCCTCAAGCCTGCCGCTGGAGTTCCGAGTCTCCTGCGGCGGTACGCTCTTCTTCGTAGGTGGACCTTTCATAGTTGTATAATTTTTGAGGGGGCTGCCCTCGGCTATCCGGAAACTCCGGCCGTCGGGCCCAGATCCGGGAATATGTCCCGGCGGCCCCGACGGTCCCACCCGCCAGACTCCGACCCCGGAATACGTCCTGGCGGCTCTGACGGGCGTCTCGTCCTACGTCCTACATCCCATTCATTCCGGGCCGCCTTCACCGGGACCGATCCCGGAGTACGTCCGAGCGGCCCCCGCAGAGCGACCCCTCATCCATCCGGACGACACAAGAAAAGGCGGGAGGAAGAGTCCCGTAGGCCCCGCTCCCGCCCAGGACGCCACACACGTAACATAAAATGGCTTACGCCCCCCGCCGACCGTCGGACCCAGGCCCGGAAATATGTTCCGGCGACTCCGAACGGTCCCGCCCGCCAGGCCCCAACCCCGGAATAAGTCCGGGTGGCCCTGACGGTCGTCCTCTTTTCGGGCGCGTGGGGAACGTCCGGCCGCGCCCGCCCACGCCGCCCCCCCGCGAGAACGTCGAGCCGGGAAGGCCCCCAGTGCGGGTAGTCTCCGCGCCCGTTGGACCCCCCGAGGGGGGCCAACGGGACGGAGCCCCGCCAAACTCCGCCGATTCCAACTCGCCCCGAGGCGAGTCGGTGTCGATCGTGACAGCAAGCTGCCCCCGATGCGACAACCCAAAGGGAATCGGCGAAGGGCGGAAGGGGCCCCCGCCGCGACGACCCGCCCGCGGGCGGCGCCGACCCACGCGCGCCGTCGCCCCCCGCCCCTACTCCGGCCGCGCCGGAACCGCTGAGGGTTAGTAATACCCCCTGGGACCGCTCCAAGCGGAGCACCTCCGCCCTCCACGGGGCCTACGCCTGGGGACACGCCTGTCCCGTGCCTACGCGGCTATAATGGCGCCCCCTGGTAGGTTTCCTCTCTAGGGTTCACTCTCCCCGGGTGAGGGTGGCTTTTAAGGCGGCCACAGTCGCCCGTGACAAGGGCCGAATCGGGACCACGCATTTGCGACTCCCCTTTCACCAATGATGGAGTCACGCGCCCTACGGCACCTTGTCCGGCTCGGGGTCCTCGGGGTAGCCAGGGCCCCGTCTGCGTGGGAGGAGGGAGGCGCCCACGTCCGTCCCATCCGCCCTCCGCAGCCCCTGAGTTGCTCGGGTCCCTCGGGTTCGCAAACACCCGTACCGCTGGGGTTGAGGGATTGCTCCCTCGCTCCCAACGGCCCCTGAGGAATAACATCACATAACCTAACCTAACCTATACAATTATTTGTAAATACGTATGTTTTAATTACAGAAAAAGAAATATGACGGGTTGCAGTGCGGATTATTGTACGAACTCATCGAGCAAAGGCTTCCAAATGTGTAGATTCCCACGAGAAGAGAAAAGAAGAAAACTGTGGATCGCTAATGTTAACCGTGCAGACTGGGTTCCTGGAGTGAGTTCGGCATTGTGTTCAGTAAGTACAAACATAATACATTTATTTGACTTATGTCCATTTTTACCAATATAGATTAATTTTAATCACGGTTTAACTTACTTTTCATCTTTTTCTAGTTCTTAAAATTAGAGAAAGATAAAAGGTAAGTTAAGCCAAAATCAAAGTTAATCTGCATCGGTAGAAATCTAGAAATGGATATTAATAATAAAAAAAAAGTTTTAAAATAAATTTTGCTTATTTAAAAGTTAATGTTCTTTGCATTTTTTATAAAAAAGATTACTATAAGTATTAATTATTACTTATCATTTTTAGTATTAACTATTACTTATTATTTTTTAGGACTAAATAGAATTAACAAAAATAACAAAGTTTTAATATGCAAAAATAATTTATATTTCATTGTTATTCCTTATTTTTCTAATTAAATTGCTCAATATTTTTGTCAGATTCATTTCTCAGACGAGATGTGGGAAAAAACACGGGGAGGTAAACGCCGCCTGAAATCTACAGCAGTTCCAACTATTTTTGGTGATCGTCTGATACCACTAAATACATCTGAAGAAGATGAATCAAGGAATATTCCTGCTCATGAAAATTTTAATGAAACATCGCAAGAAGCACAGGAAGAAATACCCATAAATAATGGTAAGATCTCATTACATTACAGTAGTACATTTATTAGTGGTAATATAAAAACATTTTTTAAGAAAGTAAAGAATTATATGTTAAAATTTTTAATTTTTTAATGTTTATAATACTTATTTGATTTTTGTATACTTTTTTAAATTATTAACCGACATTGAAACTATAACATTGAAACTTGTTTTGATTACATAATATCAGAGTATACTATACTACTTTTTTCTTAATAAAAAAGGAACCTTAAAAAATGTTTGTAATAATAATAATTATTTGAAAATTATATTTCATGACAAAACTTGTGTTTAATTTAATGTAAGAATTAGCGTAACAGAAAAATCATTTATAAAAAAAGATACAGCAGTAAAAAATTAAAGTTACTGTATAAACTTATTACGGTGATTGGAAAATAGTTGAGTATCCATTTAAAGAAATATTAGTTTTTAATAATATTTTGGATATTTTTATCTATAAATTATTAAAAAATTATTTGTTATTAAAAATATAAAAATAATTAATAAAAATTAATATTTTTTTAAATGTGTTTAAGATTGCTTAAAAGTTTCTATCAATATCGGAGTCGAAATAATAAAATCGGTTTTCAGCACCGCAATTGCGAGCACTGAGACTCGAGCGTTCCTATCGCCGTGACTTTCGGCGTGACGACCTAACGAATAAACAGTAGCAACAAAGCATCGACCGAATGGTCTTCGCGTGTTCACTTTGTTTCTCCTGTTTATTCGTTAGGTCGTCACACCGAACACGCGAAGCCCATTCGCTCGATGCTTTGTTACTACTGTTTATTCGTTAAGTCGTCACGCCGAAAGTCACGGCGATAGGAACGCTCGAGTCTCAGTGCTCGCAATTGCGGTGCTGAAAACCGATTTTATTATTTCGACTCCGATATCGATAGAAACTTTTAAGCAATCTTAAACACATTTAAAGAAATATTAATTTTTATTAATTATTTTTATATTTTTAATAACAAATAATTTTTTGATAATTTATAGATAAAAATATCCAAATTATTATTAAAAATTAATATTTCTTTAAATGGATACTCAACTATTTTCCAATCACCGTAATAAGTTTATACAATAACTTTAAGTTTTTACTGCTGTATCTTTTTTTATAAATGATTTTTCTGTTACGCTAATTCTTATATTAAATTAAACACAAGTTTTGTCATAAAATATAATTTTCAAATAATTATTATCCTTTCAAATTTTTTAAGGTTTTTTTTTTAATTGTTGGTCACGGATCTCTCGGGGACTTCTCTCGGCGACGCGTGTGTTCGAAAAGTCTCGAATTTGCGAGAAGTCCCCGAGAGCTTAAAGGGACGCGCGCTTTTGGCAACGGGGCCAGTCGTTTTCTGCTACTTAACGAGTCACTGCTGCTGTTAATAGTTCGAGTTGCTCGCTCGTTCTTTCGCTTGCGCTTAATGTCTCGTTGTAATTCGCGGTTCGTGCCTTCGCTCGCGCGCTCGGTCCATTTTCGAATAAAATAGATACTCAACTACTTTTCAGCCAGTACAATAAGTTTTACAGTAAGTTTCAAATTGGTTGGGTTGGTCAATTTGCTCTGTGCAAGGAACATTTTACATTCAAATTCAATTCTTCGAAGAAGTCATTCATCGAAGAAAATTCAAAGTGTGTTCAGAACTATTTTAAATATAATAAATATATCGCTTTTTGTATAAATAATGAAATACAATACTTAAATTATCATTTTCATCATAAATTAGTCGAAAATTCGAACTTTTAAGCTAAAAATAAATATTTATTATTTTCAGTAGGGCTTTTCTTTAAAGCGGTATTTAATTTTTTTTTCGACCAAATGTCAGTTTTTTATTTTAAAAATTTTATGTGCAGGTGATGTTCACAACGATTTGGAGGAAGAAATTCAGATTAAAACTGAAGGAAGTACTGAAGAACTGAAGGAAAAACCTAACTTCAAAGAAACGTCTTTTAAACTTGAACAACGATTGAATAGATTAGAGAAGTTGTATGAAAAATCGGAAAAATCTAGGATAGCATTGAGAAAAAATCTTATTGCAGCCAATAGACGGATTAAAAAATTACAACAGGAAGTACGTTCAAACAAATTAAAGGAAAGTTTATCTCGCATTCTAAATAAAGATCAAATTAAATTATTAACTCGAGAATATAAAAGAATGCCTCGTTGGTGCAACGAAACTTTGATGAATGCTTACAAATTGAGATTTGCATGTGGCACAGCAGGTTATGAAGAAATTTTACGACAAAAACTTCCTTTTCCTTGTATTAGAACACTAACAAAAAAATTAGAAAATTTAAAATTTTTTAGTGGTAAGGTAATTACAGAAGTATTCGAATTTTTAAAAATTAAAATTGCTTACTTTGAAAAAGATTTGTACAAAGATTGTATGATAGTTCTCGACGAAATGAGTATTACACCAGGAAGGTTTTACGATACATCAACAAATATGTACGTTTGCAATGTAACTCTAGTCGGGCACGATTATACTGCAACGGCAACTCATGCATTAGTTATAATGTTAGCTGGGCTTGGTGCGAGGTGGAAACAAGTAGTGAGATACGATCTTACGGGCGATTCTGTAAAAGGTGCAAATTTAAAACCTGTGATAGATGAAATTATTACAAAAGCCGAAGAAATTGGATTGCGCGTCCACGTAATCACCTCAGACATGGGCCCAGCTAACCAAGCTATGTGGAGAGCGTACGGCATTAATGCTTCGCGACATTCACAAATAATTAACCCTTTGCGGCATGGCGGGATAGAATCCATCCCACCTAGATTACCACCATTTATTCCGTTTTTAAGCCAGTTTTTAATCGATTTTTTCGGGTTTTTTTGTAATTTCAATATCGTAACATGTCAGAGAATCTAAAATTACACGCAATTGGTGAATATTGTCACCGAATTTGTTGATATCAATAAACAAATGCTAAAAAATATCACTTTTTAAGCAAAAAATTCATTATTAGGAAAAGTATTTACCGAATTTATGTATAATATCATACATAGGGGTTTTCGGGGTCGCTGATCACGAATATAACCTCAGATTTTCAAAATTCAAAATGGCGGATCTAATATGGCGGAACGAATTCGTAAAAAGTTTCTTGATCAAGCTGATATTTGTCACTCGGGGGTTTTTGAGGTCGCTGATCACGAATATGATCTCAGATTTTTAAAATTCAAAATGGCGGATTTAATATGGCGGACCAAATTTGTAAAAAGTTTCTTTATCAAGCTGAAATTTGTCACTCGGGGGTTTTTGGGGTCGCTGATCACGAATATGACCTCAGATTTTCGAAATTTAAAATGGCGGATTTAATATGGCGGACCAAATTAGTAAAAAGCTTTTTGCTCAAGCTGAAATTTGTTACTCGGGGGTTTTCGGGGTCGCTGATCACGAATATGACCTCAAATTTTCAAAAATTGAAAAACTTTTTACGAATTTGATCTGCCATATTAGATCCGCTATTTTGAATTTTGAAAATCTGAGGTCATATTCATGATCAGCGACCCCGAAAACCCCCGAGTGACAAATTTCAACTTGAACAAGAAACTTTTTACAAATTTGGTCCGCCATATTGGATCCGCCATTTTGATTTTTGAAAATCTGAGGTCATATTCATGATCAGCGACCCTGAAAACCCCCGAGTGACCAACTTGAGCAAGAAACTTTTTACAAATTTGGTCCGCCATATTGGATCCGCCATTTTAAATTTTGAAAATCTGAGGTCATATTCGTGATCAGCGACCCCGAAAACCCCCGAGTGACACATTTCAACTTGAGCAAGAAACTTTTTACGAATTTGGTCCGCCATATTGGATCCGCCATTTTGAATTTTGAAAATCTGAGGTCATATTCGTGATCAGCGACCCTGAAAACCCCCGAGTGACCAACTTGAGCAAGAAACTTTTTACAAATTTGGTCCGCCATATTGGATCCGCCAATTTAAATTTTGAAAATCTGAGGTCATATTCGTGATCAGCGACCCCGAAAACCCCCGAGTGACACATTTCAACTTGAGCAAGAAACTTTTTACGAATTTGGTCCGCCATATTGGATCCGCCATTTTGAATTTTGAAAATCTGAGGTCATATTCGTGATCAGCGACCCCGAAAACCCCCGAGTGACAAATTTCAACTTGAGCAAGAAACTTTTTACAAATTTGGTCCGCCATATTGGATCCGCCATTTTAAATTTTGAAAATCTGAGGTCATATTCGTGATCAGCGACCCCGAAAACCCCCGAGTGACACATTTCAACTTGAGCAAGAAACTTTTTACGAATTTGGTCCGCCATATTGGATCCGCCATTTTGAATTTTGAAAATCTGAGGTCATATTCGTGATCAGCGACCCCGAAAACCCCCGAGTAACAAATTTCAGCTGTTTTCCGTGTAAAGAAAAATGTATGCTTCAAAGGGTTAATTGGTGTACGCATCCGTTCGATAAAGAAAGGAAATTGTATTTTTACGCGGATTCACCACATGCTTTCAAAAATACAAAAGCGGGGTTTTTAAATAACAAAATTATTACTATTCCTGATAAGTTTTGCGAAAAATATTCTTTACCTTCAAATGTAGCTAATTGTGAACATTTATATGACGTACTTAACGAAGATAAAAATATCGATTTAAAGTTAGCACCCAAGCTACGTGAAGAAAATTTAGATACTAGCAATCACTTCCTAAAAATGCGAGTTAGCAATGCAACCAGAGTTTTTTGCGAAGAAATAAGTTCAGGATTACAATACTTGGTAAATGGCAATTATAGTGATGAGCGATTAACAACTGCGTGGTTCGTAGATTGTATGGCACGATGGTTTCATATCATGAGCAGTAGGGATATTGGAATAGCTTTAAGTCATGTAAGGCCTGAAAAGTATAATGAAGCCATTGAATTTCTTGAAGAGGCTATTGAACTTTTTACATGTATGAAAGTAGGCAATGATGGTAGGTGGAAACCGTTTCAAACTGCGTTCATAATATCTACGAAAACGGTTATTGAATTATCAAAAGATTTATTAAGTAATGGCTTTACTTTCTTTTTAGCGTATCACGATTAACACAAGACTGTTTAGAAAATTTGTTTTCAATAATTAGACTAAAAAATGTTATTCCAAACGCTCTGCAATTCAAAAATAATTTGAAACTTATAACGATTTCACAATTCATGAAGCCAATTTGTAAAAGTAATTATTACGAAGACGATCGTCAATTCTTATCGGAGTTTTTAGATACCTTATTGAAAAATCGCTCTGTTAACTCGCATTTTTTAACAAGTAATACTAATAGTTTTGAGCCACTTATTTCTAATCAACGTATTTTTATAAGCCAGACTGAATTAAATGTTTTATATCACATAGCTGGATATTTCGTAGCAAATATTCATAAAAATCAAAAGGTTTGCGATGTATGTATAAATGCTACCAAATCGAATACAACGATTAATCACTCTTATAATTTATTAAGCAGAATCAAAACCAAAAAACGAAAATGCTACTTTTTTGTAAACATTAAAACATTTAAATTTTTCATCCAAATGGAAAGAATTTTCCGAATGTTCTATAAGCAAGTACATTTGCAAAAAATAAATTTGAAAAGTTTTTTTGTCACTAAATACGAAGAAATTGCATTTTCATTACCCGAATGCCACAATTTGAAAAGAAAAATTATTCTTTGTTATCATGCGTTTAGACTGAAGACCCGTTCAACGAAATTAAAATCGAATAAGAGTGTAACTTATGCCAGCAAAAGTGTAGCAATGCATGAATATGTCAAATAAAATCTCTTTTATACTTTGCTTTTATTTGCTTTCGTTCTCTTTTATACTTTGTTTTCATAGAAATACAATAATTGGGGTTTTAGGATACATTCTTTCAAAAATTGGGTGCGTTCAGCCGATACTCCGCTAGCCTAGCAATCGTGAGCGGTCGCTCGTTTCCTCTCTTTTTAATCCATTGGGTGAAAGGAGAGGAAACGAGCGAAAACGAGCGACTGCTCACGATTGCTAGGCTAGCAGAGTATCGGCAGAACGCAGCCATTGTATGCATTATGAGTCATTTAATTACGCCACATCTATTTTAAAAAGTAGAAAATAAATTAACGTGGATTTATTTTGTTTCAGATGCAATCGTCTGCTGCCAATATACATCCAGCATTAAAAAATAAATTTAAAATATTATAAATAATTCTAAATTGTGACAATGATCAAGTTTTACAAGATTTTTTAAATACATCCATTATACGCAAATTAATTTTACACGATTCGGTAATTTTGAAACACTTTTCATATACACATTTTTAAACATTTTTGCATTTATATATTTATTCTTTTAAGTTACATCTGTTTTTTATCATCAATATATATTTTTTACAAAAGGAATTATTGCGCATCAATTACCACATCTGGCTTTCATTTAGCTCCTCTACTATTCGTGAATTTCCAATAAAGTCTTATCCGTGCAACATTATATGATGAATAAAATATTAATCTTTATCTTAAAAAATTTTCTTTTTTTAACTTACTCTTTATAAACTTTCTTATTATTCCTAACTGAAATGTACTACATTTTTTAATACTACAATTTTATATAAATATTTTCTATTATATATATATATATATATAATATATATACAAATATAGATATGCTTATTGTATTCTACCTTAACCAAAGACTTTTTACAATTCTAAACTGATAATAAAAGAAATGTACATGTTTTTAAACTCACGAAGTAAAATATATTATATAAAAAATTTGTTTATATTTTATTAATTGTAAATAAACTATAATTGTAAGAATTAGTGTACAACATTTTCGGTATTTAAATTTGTAATATTTTATTTTTCTCATTATATAAGAATAATTCCACTCATAAAAAGCCATGTAAGGTTTTATTGTTGACATTTTTCCGCGATGCTGATTGGTTTTTTATTGCGCTTACTTCGTAAGCATCTATCATCACTTGTTTTGACAGTTTGTGTATCAATAGGTTAAGTTATTAGTATAATGTAATGGGAATTGTACAATTAAAGCTAAATAACACGCGCGTAGCGCGCGTCGGTCATGTCTAATTATATAAAATATACACATTTGCATTGAAACACGTTTGAATTTTGCCGCTGAACATACCACTTCCGGTTTTGAGACAAATGGCGACGGTTATGGCTTCCGCACACAGGACGCGGAAACGCTTGCCGCGCGGCAAGAAGCGACGCGGTAGCCAATAAACTTTTGATTCTTACGGAAAACCAACACGTTGATTGGCTACCGCGTCGCTTCTTGCCGCGCGGCAAGCGTTTCCGCGTCCTGTGTGCAGAAGCCATTATTCCGATCCCTCTCTGGAGGATCCCTAGGGAAATGCAAACAAGAATGTGGGGGAACTCAGGAGTCGCAGTTGCGCGCGCGGGCGCGCGAACTTACAAATTTAAATCCGCTGATTTGCAGAACGCCATAATAAGTCTGCAGATTTTGATTGTAGGTTTTTTTAATATTGCGAGAAAATCATCACAGTGCGGGCCCACAAGGGACTCAGCCATCCGCCGGAGACCCGCTGCCCGGTCAGACGTCAAAGGACAGCGAAAGATAACGTGATTTATGTCCTGCGAGGGGTCCCCGCAAGCGCACGAACCGTCGTCAACAATATTTTTCCTGAAGAGGCTGTGATTAAGATTATAGTGGTTCGATCTCAGTCGGGAGACCGTGACTATCGCATCCCGTTTTAAATTTAGTTTGTAGTACCACGGTTTGGGAGAATTAACATAAATTGTACGAAAGAAATGATTGCCTTTGTGCTGAGCTCTTTTAAAAAGATAGTTGTGGAATTCTACGGTTAATCTCTCTTTTTGTTCGATAAACAAATCGGAGTGAGGGAGTTTGAATGCGGGGGGTTCTTGGCCATAACGTATGGCCTTTCTAGCGAGTTCATCTGCCTTTTCGTTGCCAGTGATGCCCTTGTGGGAAGGGATCCAGATAAATTGAATAATTTTACCCCGTTCCTGAGAAGCGATTAATTTGGTTTTGATGAGCGGAATCAAATAATTAGAGCGGCATGTAACCGGATTCATGAGGGCGTCCAATACGCTTTTTGAGTCTGAGACAATAGTGTATTTGGTACGGTTTAAGTCAAGGGAAAGAAGTACCGCATTGTAAATGGCCCATGCTTCTGCCGTATAAACAGAGGCGCGTGAGGGGAGTTTGAACATGAGGCTTCTCTGAAGCTGAGGAGAATAGCACGAGGCTCCGACCCAACTGAAAGGGTCAATCTTGGAGCCATCAGTGTAAATTACAATGGAGTCTGCCATAATCGATTTAAATGCCTCCATGAATAATCCTTGGACAGAGGCTGTAGGAACTCGATCGAAAAGTTTGAGAAGATCAGGGGCTGGCCGGAAAAAGGGGGGGAAATAGTATGGATTGGAAGGAGTTTTGAAAGGGGGAGAGGGCGACAGCTGAGTGAAGTGATAACTGAACCGCACGTACACGTGAGAATAGGATATACAATGGTAATTTTTTGTGGCAATATTCAGCGTGATCAGGGTTATCTCGACTATTGAGAGCCAGCTGGTACAACGCCTCCGTCACAGGATGATTGGTAATTTATAGAGTTTTAATTAGGTATTTGGATGCAAAAAATTGGAGAAAAATTGAAGTTTGAGGGTTGGCTTCGGCGAACATAGTGTTAATGGAAGTAGATATTCTATATCCCAGGCAAGCTCTGATGGCTTTATTTTGTATAATTTCAAGACGGTGAAAGCGAGGACTAGCTTTAAGAGCAAAGATGTGTGAAGCATATTCTATTGAACCCCTTAGCACTGCTCGATAAATATTGAGAAGCAGCTGAGGGTGTGACCCCCACCACACTCCTCGAAGAGCAGAGATGACGTCGGCAATTTTTCTAGCTCGGTCGACGACTGTGCTCATGTGTAATTCACCAGAGAGTTTGGGATCCAGAACCACTCCTAGGAACCTTACCGAATCTGCAGGAACTATAGTAGCTTCTTCAATGTGAACCTTGTGATGTTCAACGTTGGGAATCTTTTTAGAGGAGAATATCATAAGCTGTGTTTTTGAAGGCGATATCTCTAAACCGCGTCCGCGCAAGTATTCATTGATATTATGGATGGTGGACTCCAGCCATCTGATGGCTTTGTTTATCTTTTTGGCTGAGGCATATATCACAATATCATCTGCAAACTGAAGAATTTTAACATGTTGGTTAAAAGAGGCTGCAATATTTTTAAGATAAAAGTTAAATAGAAAAAGGCTGAGGACAGATCCTTGGGGTGTACCCTTTCGTGAAATTCGGGGAGAGGATAACCCTTGCTTAAAAGATCCGATAGAATTAGATAGAAAAAAGTCTATATAATCCTATCGTGTTTTTGGTTCATAAATATCAGATAACTAATCTGATATTTTTGATCAATGTTCATAAACATAATAAACATAAGTAATTTACACAAGTAATTTTTTCGAATAATAAAATGGGTAGAAGGTACTTTAAAAAACAAATTTTTTTTTCAAAATTGTCATAGCTTTTGGTACCATCGCCATATTTTTGTTTAGAATCTTGGAATATCTTGAGTTTTGTGCAGCCGGCTCTCCTACTAATAGTATTTAATCGTTTAAATAATAAGATACAGTTAAGAAACGATAGGAATAGATGAGTTTTCTATAGCAGCCAAAATGTGAGTCCGATTGAAACGATAGTTTATCATAAAAGTAGATAAATTTTCAATAAAGTTTGAATCTGTTTCTATCATTTTCAATCGGTTTTTTTAAGCAAGGACCGACCTTCAATTACAAATTGTACGTTGCTTTCCGCGATGAGATTCTGTATGAATTGACAGGTTTTGCCAGGGAATCCTGATTGAAGAAGATCCTTTACCAGAATGCTGGGGATGACATTGTCACAAGCTGCTTTAATATCTATAAACAGTGCAGCGGTAGCTTTCCCGAGTAGGTTATTGTTGTGAATTTCGGAAACAAGGATAGTGAGATTATCTGAACAAAAGCGAAACTTGCGGAACCCGAATTGATGTTCCGGGATTAGGGGATTGGAGCCAGACTCTACGCACCAGTGGATGCGGTTGAGTATCATTTTTTCGAGGAGTTTGAGGAAACAGGAGGTGAGGACTATTGGGCGCGCACGCCTTTGCCATGAGGTTTGGGAATGAGGTATACCAAGAAATGGGACCAGTGTTCCGGAAAATCACCCTCAACAAAGATATTGTTGAGGATCCGAAGTAAAAGTTTTTTGAGTAGAAGGGGAAGAGATTTTAAGATTTTGTAGTCAACTCGATCTATACCTGGACTAGAGTTGCTTTTGGAGGAGTTAAGGGCGTGATGAAATTCATTATACGTGAAGGGAGAGTCAAGCCAACTTAGAGGGTTATTAACGTCAGGGCATGCGTTTTTCGCCAAATTACTTTTCTCTTCTGAGCAGGCTGGTGGGCAAATGTTATCAGTTATGACATCGACATCTGTTTGATTGATAGGTTGAGCATCGGATCTAGGGGCCAGTTTTCTGTTACGAAATCTTTTAATCATCCTCCAGATGAAGGGAGTGGGGGTTTTAAAATTAAGAAAATTACAATATTTTTTCCATCCCTCGCGCTTGGCGGTTCTTAGGGCTCTTCTGGTGTCAGTGACCTGTTTACGATAGATCTGAAAATTAGCAACAGAAGGGTTCCTGCGGTACGCCTTACAGGCTTTCCTCCTTGCCCGAACTGTGGCAGAGCAGTCCTCGTTCCACCATGGGAAAGGAGGGGACTTGTTACTAGGTTTGTTGAGATTGCTGTATCGATCTGATTGTGAATTGTCTACCTGAGGAGAGAAGACATCGATACGTTCTTGAAGATGAGAGATGAAAACTTTATATTGAGATATAGGTTCGTTGTCAGGGATCTCAAGTACTGTAGTTTCTATGTCACTCGCATGCATCTCGAGCATATGGGACAGTTGATTGAATTGTTCACGAGTGAATTTACATTTGTGAGAAAAAATATTTTTTGTTTTAATCTTGGAGTTGACAGCAATCTCAATTGGCCTATGATCGCTACCATGGGTATCCTCGAAAATGTTGACCTCTAGTAAGGCAGCAAAACTGGCGGAAGCTATGATTAAGCCAATAAGGGAGGGGGTGATGCCAGGGGGAGGGATAAAGGTCGGCGTCATGGGATTAAGGAGAATGAAAGGGAGTCTGTTAAGTAAGTCCATAATTACTTTGCCAGCTGGGTTAGCCATCGGGGCGCCCCAAAAAGAGTGGTGGGCATTGAGATCCCCAATGAGAAGAGAATGCGAAAAAGAGTTGGCCAAGTTGAAAAACTTAAACCAAGAATTTTGGTAGCAAGGGCCTCCCGGGTGCCGGTATATGCCAAACAGTGCCGTGCTGACACCGTCAATAAAAATTTTTATACCAATGGACTTGATGCTTGCGTCTACATTTAGAATGCAATCAAGATTAAGGTAGTTTGATGATGAACGACTTTTGCCAAAAGTGATAGGTTTTATTTTTTATATCGAAAGAAGGAACTCTCCTGAATCGATTAAGCCCAGAAAGAAGATAATTCACCGTCCCGTTCTCAAGATATTTAATTTCAAAATTAGGTGATTTTAACATTGGTCTAATAGGAAAAGAGATATTTTCTTATAAATAACACGAGTTTGCGAAAAATCTTTTGCCAAAAATGTCCGAACAATATATATCGATAGAAAGAGGACACTGTGAGGAAGCCTATAGTTGAAAGTGAACACGATCCACCGTACAGTTTTTTTTAAATTAATAATTAAAGTTTGGTTTCCGGTGCTCAAGCGCTGATTTTCACAACTCGAGCATGGCGACGTGGCAACGCCGCACGCTGGGATCGTCGGCGTAAGGTTAGGTGCACGTTATGGTGGGTACTCACTAGCGAAAACGAACGCCGAACGAACAGCGAATCGTGCATTTGTATACCATGTGTGCTTAGCACGAATGAGATACAAATACACGATTCGCTGTTCGTTCGGCGTTCGTTTTCGCTAGTGAGTACCCACCCTTAGGTGTGAGTGAGCGCAAAGACAAACAAGTGTACCAACCGCACGAACTGTTTGGCGTTGCCATGTCGCTGCCCTCATCTCGTACATGAGGGCAGCGAGGAAAATTGTTTATGTAAAAAATTACATGCACCTTGTGGCGAAATTACTGTACTTCAGTAAATCGCCATAATAACGCAATAATTCAATCAAAATAATCTTCGAAGTAGAGCACTCAAGAGTTGGCACAAGTTGAAAATTATAGTCAAGCGACGCATTAACACACTTCATTTTAATCTATTTCAGACAAAATATTATTCTACAACGTAAAAATTACTTACTAATGGTCTTTTTACGTCGTTACGAAGCTTTGCAATGCATTATCCTATTTTTTTTATAATCATATAAATGATTTGATAAAAAAATCATAAACATTGTTGTGACTTCGGCCCTTCATCATCGAACTACTTTAATAGGAGAAAAATTGATAGAACGACGTATGAGCATCCGCGCCGACCCGTCTCTGAGTCGCTTCGTATTACATTAAAACCGAAAAAGGAGAAGGAATGTTGCGGTCTTAAGAGAGTTTTTGAAAGAAAAATTATATCGTACTTTTCACACAACTTTTCGATATCAGGCCTTTTGTGAACTGCTCCCCTGCAGTTCCAGTGAAGTATGCTAAACTTGGATATATTAGGGCGCATTTACAGGTTAAAAATCATTTAACTACGGTGCAGATCTGAAGCACCGATTCATAAAATTGTGTTTCTTTGATGGCAAGAAAGAATTCAGGCATTTTGTAGATTAAATCGATAATGATTCTAATAAGGGGCGTGAAACTTTCGCGGGTGAAGTTAAAGTGTAGGGGGGGAACGTTTGGCGGATTTCCTTCAGCAGAATTGCCGAAAGAAAATATAGGACCGTTGCCCGAGATGATACTACCGTGAGGAGAATTTAGACAGGCCTCATGGGCTGCTTTGAGCCTTTGTTGTCGAGAAGAAGACGACGATGAGGACAATAACTGACTGGATTTTCTACGTATCGAGTCCCTAAGGGGGGAGCTGTTGCTCAGGGTGCCCGCATATGTGGGAGAAGATAACGAAGGGGAGCTATGTAGTGAGGGGGATAGAGAGAGATTGAATCTTATATTTTTGGTCCCTTGGACAGGGGGATGAAATTGAGGGGAAGGAGTCAAAAGAATTTAAATCAGGGGGAGGGGAATAATTGTTTTCGAGTCTATTACGCGCCTCCAGATACGGAATGTTCTCCTTGGCCGCAATAGTAGCAATATGTTTTTGCTTGGCAAAGATTGGGCATTGAGAGAATGTGGGGAGGTGTTCTCCTTTGCAATTAATGCATTGTGGTGGCAATTGAGCTCTAGGGCAGTCCTCTTTCTTAGCGTGAGCGAGCTGCGCGCATCGATTGCAACGTGGTTTGCTTCGACAATCAGCACCGATATGACCAAAGCGAAAACAAGAAAAACAGATTTGTACCTGTGGTACATACATACGGCTCAACTTTGAGTTTAGTTTTGTAAATGGAAATTTCTTCGGGCAGAAATTAACCTTCAAACTTAATCATTACAGTTTTTGAGGGCTCGAACTTGTTTTCACCATCTTTATTAACACGTCGATTAAGACGATGCACCGATAAAACTTTTCCCGAGGATTCAATGTCGTTTGCGAGCTCATCATCATTAAAACAAAGAGGAATGCCGCGTACTAGCGCGATGCGCATAATCTTAAAGGAAGGAATGAACGTTATGAGGTTATGTTTTTTGAGGATCGGGTTTTCGATCACACGATTAGCCGCCTGAAAAGTAGAAAATTGTGCTCTGTGTGATTTTATTATTGCCTATTGTTCGCATCTCCTCAATTTCCTCGCCGAGTGATCCATTTATAATTTTAGCAATTAACAGAGAATCAAGGGGGGTATTTGATTCCGCATATTGAAATTGAACAAGGAAGGGGGGGAGGTCGGTGGGTGAGTAACGATTGGCTTCTCTTCTGTGCTTCTTAGAAGCAGAAGCAGAAGCAGAAACAGAAGCTGAAGCTGAAGCTGGATTTGTCTGGGCTTTACCTCCCCTCGGGGGGGGCCGTATCTTCGGTGCGTCGTTTGACGCCCCTTCTATTGTCGGTTAGATTTTCACAATCCATGCTATCGGTATGATCTAATGGCAAAGCGGGTGAATTAACTTTGCGAGACTCTGTGTTTACGTTGGTTGGTGCAACAGGGGGAATATTATTGTTTACGCGAGGGTCATTAGCGTCGTTATGTTTAAGGAGGTTCTACATATTATAGATGTATCTAAAAATTGGAAAAAAACTTCATGGACGTATAAATTAGGATGCGAGAAAAGTGCTCGAAAAATTTTAGCATCGGTTACCGTGTAAAAATGTGCAAAAATGAATTTTGAAATCACAGTTTTTACATGAGCTCTTATGGCAGAGGGGTGTCTGGAGACAGGAAACGAGATATTAATTATATGAAGGCGGCCTAACAGAGATTCAAAAAACGGAATTTTTATAGATCGTAATCTAAGCTTTTCAGAAATATCGAGAAAAACAAAGGTTACCGTGTACAATTTTGTGATATTGGCTATTGAAACAGGCCATATCACAGTTCACGTAGCGTGCTTCGATTAACAAGGGAGATTTGGCAACGTTGCAGCGACTGCACCCGTGCGGAAAGTGTGCAGCCAGTACAGCACCACAATATGACAGCACTTCAAACTTAAGCACCTAACCTAACGAGCGCTTACGGAGGAGTACACAGAACATATATAATGAGAAGAGCAAGCTCCGTGTTAAACGAAGAAAACACAAAATTGATCGTAGCGCTCGCAGTGGCTTGGCTTGGTACTAGATAGTACTATATATATATATGTAAAGAGAGTACACTCTCTTCAAATCTAGCGCGCTTAGTAGGCTCCACGCGCGTTTCTATGACACCCGCCGGATGTCTCGTCGAGGATTAAAGGAACAGCTGAGCAGAGGGGAGATAGAGAGAAGAAATATAAGAGAGAACACGTGTGAGAATAAAGAGGTTACATAAAGAGAATCAATTGCCGTAAACGATAGAAGTGATTAAAGAAGGGTTGTGAAAGAGAGACGAATGATTAACCTTAATTGTCGTTTCTCTTATTTACAGGTAACTGGTAAATTGTGTATACATTGTAAATAGTAATATCGATTATAAGATAAAATCTCTTATTTACAGAGAAACAAATTTGGTTCATTTATTCGGATAACCTAAACCTCACATATAGAAAGATATTATAAAACGACAATTTCTGCCACAAAATGAAACTAAAATTTGAGTTCAGAGCTGTGGTCTCTCCAAAGGACAGCAAAAACACAGTGGTGGCCATAACCTCAATCATTACAGAACAAGGAGAGAAATATGCCATACCAGATGAACTCATCTATTCAGATATGCATAAGGAGTTAAGAAATACGGATGCTTTCAAAAAAGTAAAAGAGTCATTACAGAAGAGACATGACGAAGTGACAATATGGATAACGCTGTCAAAGGAATTGCAAAGCATATATTTGGACGAGGAAGGAAATGCCCAGTTTGGAGGGAGATATTTAAGACAAATACCTCCAGAGGATGTCAAAGAACACTCAGACTTGGGAAAAATATTGGAAAAATTAGTTGAAAAATCGGAAAAAAAAGAAGAAGAGAAAAAATTAAAACACATTGCAGATAAATTCGTATTGGAAAAATTTAATTATAAAACATCTAACGTCAAACAATGGTTGAGCACATTTGAGAAGGAATGTGGAAGATTTAAAGTAGAAAAAGATGAAACCAAGATCGAATTGTTGAGGACATTCTTAGATGGAACCTGCCAGGACTGGTACACCTCTACAGTAATAAAAGGAGAGCACGAAAACGATTGGCACGGATGGAAACAGATATTAATGGAAACCTTTTCAAGTAAAGGATGGAGTAGCAGAACATATGCCCACTATTTTAAGTACAAAGAAGGCTCACTAGTACAATATGCGATAAAGAAAGAACGACTATTATTAGAAATAAATAAGGACATGGACGATGATACAATGATAGATAGAATCGCATTCGGGTTGCCAGGATTCATCAGAGAGAAAATCGACAGAGATGAAATGAAAGATATAAAAGATTTAATTAAGGAATTACAAAAGCTCGAAGAAATAACAGAGAAAAAGAAAATATTTAAAAAAGAAGGTAAACCAGAATACAAAGTCAAAAATGAAGAAAAAAACCATGCAAGACGTGCGAGGATACAGGTAAAGGTGTAAGATACCACCCAGAAGAGAAATGCTGGTTTAAACTAGAGAAAAAAGAGAAACCTAAAGCTATAGGAAGCAATTCAGTAATAGAAGTAGAACTAAGTACAGAGAAAAAAAACGAGCAACCACACCATTGATCAAACTTAAGACGCTAATTGAGAATAAGATAGAAATAATGGGAACATACGACCCAGGTTCTCAAGTCTCCTTAATAAACTCGAAGTGGATAAAGATAAAAGATAATAGAGAAGACGTAAACAAAATATTCTTAAAGTCAGTCAATGGTGTGAATCATACAAATGGACTAGTAAGAACAAGAATAAAAATATTGGACATAGAAAAAGAAGTGGACATCTACATAGTCGAAAGAGAAGACTTCGAAGACTTCATAATAGGATTAGATTTAATCCCCGTGTTCAAGTTAAGGCTAAATGAAAATTTAGAAGTTTCACAGAGAACAGAAAAAGAGATAGAAAAACCAAAGATGACATCAAGCGGAATAAAAAATGAAGCTATAGATTGTTCGGTAAATTTTAATAAACATGTGGAAATAGATGAATTCCAAACAGAGACAGAACATTTGGATAGAGATAAAAAGATCAAGATAGAAAAATTGATAAACAACAACAAATCAGCGTTTGCAAAGGACAAATACGACGTGGGAACCGTGAACGAGTACGAGGCTAGAATTGATCTAATAGTGGAGAAATACAGCAGTAAAAGACCATATAGATGTAACATAAATGACAAAAAAGAAATAGAAAAACAAATAGCCAAATTACTGGAGAAAGAATTAATTGAAGAGTCTTATAGTCCTTTTGCTGCACCTGTTACGCTAGCATATAAGAAAGATGAAGGAAAAACACGCATGTGCATAGACTTTAGGGATTTAAACAAAAACGTTGTCCCCCAAGCACAACCATTTCCTTTAATAGAGGATATAATAATAAGAGCCAGAAACTGTAAATACTTTACGACACTAGACATAAACTCAGCTTTCTGGTCAATACCACTAAGAATTGAAAATAAAAGAAAAACGGGATTTGTAACGCAAGATGGTCATTTTCAGTGGACATGTCTGCCGTTTGGTTTAAAAACGTCCCCAGCTATATTCCAACGGATCCTGATTAACATACTGAGAAAATATGGATTACTTGAATTTGCGATAAACTATATAGACGACATCCTAATATACTCACGAACGTTTGAAGAGCACCTAGACCACATAAAAAAAGTCTTAGATGCAATAAAAAAGGAAGGATTCAGGTTAAAATTTAAGAAATGCACGTTCGCTGCTAGTTCAGTTAGATATCTAGGACATGTAATAGGAGAAAATACGGTTACACCATTGAAAGATAACATAACATCAATAAAAAAATTCCCGACTCCTACCACACAAAAGCAGATCAGGCAATTTCTGGGAAAAATAAACTTTTACCACGAGTACATAGAAAAGAGCTCAATACTATTAGATCCATTACACCAGCTACTAAGGAAGAATACAAAATTCGTATGGACAGAGGATTGCGAAAAGGCTTTCAAAAACATAAAGGAGATGCTATGCTCCCAACCAGTGTTAGAGATATTCGACAAAGACCTTCCAATCAAAATATATACAGATGCATCACTGAAAGACATAGGCGCAATTTTAAAACAAACACAAGATGATGGAAAAGAAAAACCTGTGGCCTACTTTTCAAAGAAACTCAATGAATCACAAAAAAAAAAAAAAGCGATATATCTCGAATGCCTAGCCATAAAAGAGGCAATAAAATACTGGCAACACTGGCTGATAGGGAGATACTTCGAAGTACACTCGGACCACAAACCACTACAAAACATGAATATAAGAGCACGAACAGACGAAGAATTAGGCGAGCTAACGCACTACCTATCCCAATACGACTTTAAAATAATATACATCCCAGGGAAAAATAATACAGAGGCGGACTGCTTAAGTAGAAACCCGGTTTTAGAACCAAAGATAGAAGAAGAAGAGGACTTATTGAAAACGGTAAATTTAATTGAAATAGATGACATAAAATTAGATCAGATAAACAACATAGTACTACAAAATGAAAAAGAAAAATTGATAAAAAGAAATGAAATATATTATAAGAAAATAAAAAAAAGAGAGAAAATCATACTATCTGAGAAGGCCAGTATCGATTTAATTAAGAAAGTACACAAAGAATGGTGTCACACAGGAACAACACAAACAAGAATGAAAATAAGCCCATATTATACTGCTAAAAATTTAATGGAAAATATAAAAAAAATATGTAAAGAATGCGATACATGCATTAGGAATAAATCAAGAGGACAACATAATTAACATAAATTCGGCTCAATGTCACAGTTAGGACCAGCGACTAAAGCTTTCGAAATTATGTCCATAGACACAATTGGAGGATTTGGGAGCAATAGATCGACCAAAAAATATATACATCTACTCGTCGATCATTTCACGAGATACGCGTTTATCTCAACATCAAAAACTCAAAACGCCAACGATTTTATAAAATTAGTTCAAACTGTGCTAGAAATAGAAAATATCGGAACAATCTTAACGGATCAATACCCCGGAATAAATTCGAGAGAATTTAAGGACTATTTAAAAAAGAAAGAAGTGCAATTAATTTTTACTGCAATAAATGCACCATTTTCTAATGGCCTGAACGAAAGGTTGAATCAGACGCTAATAAATAAAATGAGATGTAGAATAAACGAAGAGAACAAGAAGAGAGCATGGACATCGATAGCGAGAGAATGTGTGAACAAGTATAATAAACTAGAACATACAATCACAGGATTTACACCAGAGTACCTACTACATGGCACAGACACCAGCAATATACCAGAAGAATTAAGAAGAAAGAAAAACGGAGAAGACTGGAGAAGAGATAAGGAGTTAGCATTGGAAAGAACACTAAGATCGCATAAATATAATAAAAATATATTTGACAAAAATAGAAAACACCACGAATTCAACGTGGGAGACACGGTATTCATAGAAAATGGAAACAAACTCAACAGGAGAAAGCTAGAAGAACTAAGAATCGGACCATTCACAATAGAAGAAAAAGTTTCAAACTCGATCTATAAAATAAAAACTGAGAAAAGAAATCAAGATACAAGCTTATTCCATGTGACAAAACTAACCCCATGGCGGGAGGACGAGGACGACTGAGAAGATTGTGCAATTCCCATCCCGGAGAGGGGAGATGTAAAGAGAGTACACTCTCTTCAAATCTAGCGCGCTTAGTAGGCTTCACGCGCGTTTCTATGACACCCGCCGGATGTCTCGTCGAGGATTAAAGGAACAGCTGAGCAGAGGGGGGATAGAGAGAAGAAATATAAGAGAGAACACGTGTGAGAATAAAGAGGTTACATAAAGAGAATCAATTGCCGTAAACGATAGAAGTGATTAAAGAAGGGTTGTGAAAGAGAGACGAATGATTAACCTTAATTGTCGTTTCTCTTATTTACAGGTAACTGGTAAATTGTGTATACATTGTAAATAGTAATATCGATTATAAGATAAAATCTCTTATTTACAGAGAAACAAATTTGGTTCATTTATTCGGATAACCTAAACCTCACATATAGAAAGATATTATATATATATATATATATACATATGCCGTATATTTCATATTTTTAGGTCTGTTTATTTTAGCTAAACTTCTTGTACAGTTCATCTTTCTTCTTTTTCTTTTTACGTTGAAGAGAAAAAGAGAAAAAATGAACTGTGCAAGAAATTCAGCTAAAACGTAAATTACGATATCATAAATTAGGTGCAGTTGAAAATAAAATCCACACACAAAGTAGGTAATAAATATATAATATTTATTAAAGATTGATATGAGTCGTAAATTCGAGGTGACATATCGATAACATATATGTCTAAATATGATTCGCACATATCGACAATTCTTATAACTGATAAATAAAACGAAATGACATATCGATAACATATATTTGTCTAAATATGATTCGCACATATCGACAATTCTTATAAGTATAACTGATAAATAAAACGAAAAAATAAAATGTTTTATCTATAAATTAATATGATGGAAATAAACAGAAAATATATGCTGCTCTGTTTTTGTTCAATATGCAACAATCTTATAATCTAACCGGTTTACCGCTTATATACTATATAAGCTACGCTATGATAACATTAATTTTTAAATATAAAAATACACGACATAATAAAAAATATGAAAAGAAAATAAAAGGATTCCGCACCAAACCACGGAAAAATGGATCCCGGTCAAATTGGCTAAAAATTTAGTGTGATGTAGTTTATGACGTTCTGATGAAAAGTGACCGTGGGCACAAAGTCCAAAAATAGACAGTTTTCGAGTTACAGAGCGTCAAAGCGTTCCTTAACTCGAAAACTGTCTATTGTTGGACTTTGTGCCCATGGTCAGTTTTCATCAGAACGTCATGAAGTACACATACTAAATTTTTAGTATGATGGTTTGGTGCGGGATCTTTTGCTTTGTCTTATTATTATATTAGAAATCCTGGTAATAACTATGGTAAGAAACGAAAAGCACAAATCTGATTATTTGAAATAAAATACTAAAATATCAAAATATTAAAGTATTAATAATGTACAGTTTTCTACTGGGAAAACTTGTAATAAAATATTGAATACGAAAATGTGGTCATTTCGCTGAATCAAATATTTTCATTTTCTTATAATGTCCGGAACTTAGAGCTTGTGATTGTACTTTACGGTCCTTAACATATTTAAATATTAAAAACGTTACAGCTTTATCAATAATCAAGCTATCACAGTGATGTACATCACAGAAATCACTAGTGTAATTGGAAAAAGAATACAGCTTTGAAAGTCGATTCTAAATGGGACGTATGCCCATTCTGATCTAAAAAATGGTACAACCTATTATGCAAATTTTCGACTAGTGTAAGTACCCGATCGCTTGCATACGTTAAAGAGTCATTTTCTCCATGTTCTTTAAAAGCTGTAAACAAGTGGACTTTTTTTCATTTATCTACGTCCTGTATCGCAGCTAATAATTAATGAAATCAAGTGTATATCAAATAAAATTTTGAATTATAGCATCAAACGAAAAGAAATACACGCGAAAGGATGCCGAGACTTTTGTGGCAAGTAAAATCGACGCTTATATTCGATGAAATAAATACTGTTTAATTCACAAATCAAAATTGATGTATGATAAAATTTCTTAATTACCAGTTTTGCAACCCTGGTACATAATTATTTTTGATAATATTGTGTATATAAAACTTACGTAAAATAACTGCACCGTTGAAACCATTCTATTGACATGGCAAAAACGTGTTCTTTCCACAAAAAGATTTCTTTCCATGTCAGATATGACCTTTCTACATATTTTATGATAGATAGCTGAAATTAAATAGAATTACAGAATTAGTTGAAAACAATCATATTATTGACACTGGTCAATGTATGCAAAGTACACTTAAATATGTTTACTTACTGAAAGAAGTAAGGAGCTGTGGAACACGAACATTCATGGTACGTAAGTACAATGACAAAGGCACGCACACCGACTGCAAGACGATCACGGTCGACTCCGACAAGATGGCGCAGGATTGCGTGAGCAAGGCAATGTTATTGTGGGATCTTGAAGCTTTTTCAACGTGTTCTTTCCAAAAAAAGATTTCTTTCCATGTCAGATATGACCTTCGTACGTATTTTATGATAAAGATAGCTGAAATGAAATAGAATTAGAGAATTAGTTGAAAACAATCATATTATTGACTGGTCAATGTATGCACAGTGCACTTAAATATGTTTACTTACTGAAAGAAGTAAGGAGCTGTGGAACACGAACATTCATGGTACATAAGTACCATGACAAAGACACGCACACCGACTGCAAGACGATCACAAGACTCCGACAAGTCGACTCCGACAAGATGGCGCAGGATTTCGTGAGCAAGGATGTCAGATATGACCTTTGTACATATTTTATTATAAAGATAGCTGAAATGAAATAGAATTAGAGAATTAGTTGAAAACAATCATATTATTGACTGGTCAATGTATGCAAAGTACATTTAAATATAAATGTTTACTTACTTAAAGAAGTAAGAAGCTGTGGAACACGAACATTCATGGTACATACATAAGTACCATGACAACGACACGCACACCGACTGCAAAAGACGATCACAAGACTCCGACAAGACGGCGCAGAATTGCGTGAGCAAGGCAATGTTATTGTGAGATCTTGAAGCTTCTTCAGGACCTTTCCAGCTTTGGGCCCGAACGTTGCCATACGAGCCGCCGTATCCGCTTGATAGGCACAAATGACCATTCACGTGAAAATGTCGCGTCAACGACCATTCAACGACACATGCTATCGACAGATGAGGTTTCGATCTGGTGCACATCAATAATAGCGGCGTCGATTTATATCATTGCATCCTCAGTGATGAAAACACACGCGAAAAAGAACAATCGGTCGAAAATAATCAGTCTATTGCGTCGCTCACTATCGTTGAATCCGCACCTCTTCGGCGTGGCGTGCCTCTGGCGCGATTAGATGAGAACGGTCTACTAAAACCCGTTCTCGTGATGCTGCAACAATTATTCGCGAAAGGTCCGTTCATGCAGGGAATATTCCGCACGTCTGCGAATGTTCGAATCGTTCGAGAGTTGCGAGAACAGATCGAGTCCACGGGAGATCCTACTTGCTTGGAGGATGCGCCGATTATAGCGGTGGTGGCTTTGCTGAAGGATTTCTGTGTTGGATCCTCTCTTAACCTTCCATCTATTTCCTCTCTGGATTACTAATAAATAGGAATAGAAATAATAAATATAGCGTTATATTTATAAATTAATCGACTCTAACCTCAAAAGACGCGATAAAATAATAGATCTTGAAGCTTCTTACCTTTCCAGCTTTGGGCCCGAACGTTGCCGGACGAGCCGCCGTATCCGCTTGATAGGCACAAACGACTATTCGCGTGAAAATGTCGCGTCAACGACCATTCAACGACACATGCTATCGACAGATGAGGTTTCGATCTGGTGCACATGAAGAATAGCGGCGTCGATTTGTATCATTTCATCCTCAGAGTGATGAAAACACACGCGAAAAAGAACAATCGGTCGAAAATAACTATTGCGTCGCTCACTATCGTTGAATCCGCATTTCTTCGGCGTGCCGAAAAATCTTCTTCTTCACTATTAAGTCGCAATACTTTTTAAGAAGTACATTAGGATGATGGGATTTTATTCGGTTCAGCTTCGGTAACACTCGGCACTTCCCGGAAAATGACGTCGTGCGCACGCATATATTTATCCCTGTTTTCGCTTGCTCTTATCGGCCATATTTGTTTCCACTTCTCGTATATTGCTTTCACCCCTATGGAGGAGTACTCGTTCTAAAATTATGTGAAATACAAGTTCTATCAATAAACAACAAAACATAATTTATATCTTTATTTATCTGAGAACAAGGAATAAACTTTATCAATTAGTTTTTTTGACGTAGTAACTCGAGCCTTGCCATCGATGCTCTTTCCAAACAAAACTCTAATACCATCATAACCGAAATTGCCGAAATTTTGTTCTGATATACTGATCGTAGCGAAGTTTTGTTAGCGGATATAATGGATTTTCTATTCTTTTCATCTATCATGTTTGTGACGCTCTTAGCAAACTTTTTGATCAGCAAATCATCTATTTTCAAATAATCGATAATTTTTTTCAACATGATAACATCATCGACAGCATTGTGAAGGTTCTCGTGATTTTCGCCTGGAAGGAAATCTTGTAAAAGAGCTTTTACCGAAAAGCTCTGTTTATTTTTTCGCCTCTCTGGAAGTACATTCCTCAAAATATCGAGAGTATCTGCGAATCCGCTCACTGTTTTTTTAAAGGTCTCCATCACTCCCAATTTAACAATTAGAGATAATATTCTTGGAACATCGAATCTGTATGGAATAATAGATCAAATGTACAGAAAACAATAAAGCTTACTCTCAAATCTACCAATAAAGCAAGCAACTGTAATCAACTCTGTCATAAATAATAAAATTTGCAATAATACATAAGTAATTTATTATTTATTTATCAGCCTTATCACTTGCTGAATGGCTTCTACGTATTTCAAGCATCCCAAAAAGTTGAATAATTAGTCAAAAATCTAAAAATTTTAAAAGCAAATGTTACAGTTACTTGACCGGTTGAAAAAAAAACATTTTCTCACTTGAAGCCATTATGGGATAAAAGAATTATCTGGCAGGCCTTATTTTCTTTGCCGCTTATCTCCTCAAGATATTTCAAAAATCCGTCCACAGCAGCTCGTACGGGTATTGTCTGTACCAAATCTTCGTGTACATACATATCCCCATCGATGATTTGCATTCCGGTAATTGCGGATGCTGACCTCGAGATGGGTATGGATGGAGTTATGTAGGCGTTGAACGTTGATACCCCATCATATGCTGCTATCTAAAAAAAGGTTTCAATAATTTTTGTACAAAAATCTATCTCAACTTATATGTATTTTTTTTAATCACTTGACAAATCTGGTCAGTACTTCTAAGACCTGTAGTTTCTAGGTCAAAGTAAACTATCCTGTAATTATCATCTTTAAAATTGTTGGGATCGTTCATTGCACGTGGAGTATTCTCAAATAAATCTGAAACGTTGTAGCATGATACTCCAGATTCATAAGTCAATCCCTCTTGCCGCTGTCTTGATGCAGTGGCGATAGATCGTTGTTTCTTTGCATAAAGTCTTCTTTTTTTTATTTCTTTAGTTTTGGAGAGCTTGGCCCTGATCTCCCTTTTCTTATCTTTTTGTAGCCGATATGCTAATGTGCGAGCACTGACAGGAGAAAGCAGGAGCTTATTGTACACTTTTGCTATATACGTATAACCATCATTCTTCTGACATACTGAAGTAGCTACGCGGTAATGAAGAGATTCCGATGCAGAATAATGACGAGCCTTTGGAGTTTTGCTCGCTACGGCATTATTTAACGATTCATTCGCTTGTGTGCAACCACATGGAGCGATTTTTTCCGCGTTTCTTGCAAATCGCGATAAAAGAGCATGTAGTTTCTCACGCAACTTCTCATCTGCAAGTGGCTTTCGATGCGGCAGATTATTGTGCTTATAGTTATTATTTACATGCGATTTGCACCAATCACCACATAATTGATGATCCCCGAACGCGTGAGGAACTATTGCCTCCAATGCAGCTTTCACTTTCTCGGTATTGCCTTTATTCTGTTTAACCGCACTCGAGAAACATCGAAAAAAATATTCAATGAGTTTTGGCGACAATTTCATAAAATATAATGCCGAGGTAAACGATTTCAGTGTGTGATTGAAATCTGACCACTTTTCAATCTCGTGAGTAGCATTCCTACGAACACCAGCTACTGTGCTGGAGTCATCATCACCGATGATAACTGAAGCGTACACTCCAGTCTCCTCAAATAATTCATTTTTTGTAAAAAGTTCCACTGCCATATCTGGCTCCATGCTTTTCGCACTTCCCTTATAATTTCGTCTACAGTCGTGATCTGTCTCGGAGTGCCCAAGTTGACACTTTCTACATTGCTTAGTCCGTACTGCATACGAAGCTACCTTACCTGAATAGTAGCCGATAATCATGGAATGACCTAGAAAACAATACTGTACTTTTAGAAAGTATTTAGAAAAACATTGTTCCAATCGTTCATGAATATCAGTGGACGGCAAGTTCATTCAAGCAAAATTCAGAATAATACTCATGCATTAAAATTTTAGTGGAAAATAAAACTACATTTTGCATGCTGGACTACGGATTTAATAATTTATTTTACCTGATAGACTATTATAAGCATGCCCCGTCCCTCGCTTTTGCCAACCACAATCAAATGAAAATTTTAGAGGTGTTTTGCTATCTGTTTTTTCTGGAGTCTCTTTTGCTATGTTGGAGCTGTTTTCTTTATCATCTACATTCCTGCTAATTCAAATCACACACAAATATACGTTTATGAAAGAGTGAGAATTAAAATCGAAATCTAGATTTTAATACTAAAAAGATGTTTTTCAAGTTTTCATGCATTGATATGAAATTAATTAACAATTTTGTAAAAAAGAGAAATTTTGAATTGTTTTATTAGATGGTTTCTAAAGCATTCAAACATAAAAAAGTGTGATTAAAACCAGTACATACAACAGACATGCGAGTCAAAAAGTCATGTAAGTAAAACCTATGGCCCTGCTCACAATCCTCATACCGTATAACATAAGAGACCTTCTAATCAGAGACTGGCCATAAGAGCGTGTCGCCCATGTTTCGTCAAAATCCAGCGAGTGAGAAGGATGTACATTGACTATCGCTGTCTCTTTCTTTTTCTGTCTTTATCTTTTTTCTATTCCTTTCTCTTTCTGTTTCTCTGCTTTTGACGAAAATGTCGGACTAATGAAAAGTGGCCCTCTTATGGCCAGTCTTCAATTAGAGGGTCTCTTTTTATTATTTAGCTTCACTTCAAAGAAGACTATAAAAGAGTTTCAGTCTTGGAAAGATAGGACGTACAGAGGGAATGAAATGTCTAGTCTAGCAAGTGTGTATCGTTGATTGAAAGAATTTGGTTAGAAAAAAGATGGGTAACTTTTTAGATATTCAAGTTTCAAAACCATTATTTATACATATAATTACTGTACATTGACTGTACATAGCTGGTGTAACATTTAAAGATACAATGTAAAAAGAACTTAAATATACTTATCTAAACTTATACATTTGTGTAAATGAGGCCATACTATTATAACTAATCTGATTTTCTCTATCACTATCTTAATCATACGAGTAAAATTATCGTATAACGCAGAATTTTTACAGAAGTAACTAGAAAAATTTTACAATCGATATTGAATTATTTTTATACCTACATAAGCTTATGTCTCTAAAACTTGTACTATTATTTTTGTTTTTATAAAGTTACAAATACAGATTCAATTTGATATGCTCGATAATTATAAACTTCTGCTAAAGCACTCACTTATCATCTTCCTGTAAAGCACTCAAAGTCAACTTTTTCTCTAATTGAAGACCTTCTCTGCAACTGTCTTTGGCTACGCTCTCGATTGCAGGGCCCACAACTCTCTCATGTCTTTTCACTACTGTTGGGTTCAAGGCTGGTATATTTAACGCTGATAAAATTGTGTTGAGATGGGTTTCTCCAATACCTGCATCAATCATCCCTAAATAAATTCAATTTTTTATATCATACAACTAGATAATTAGTAAAATCAAGCTTATATAAATACAAACCCATGACTGCCTTCAGGTTTACGGTGTAGTACATATGAGCATCACCGGGCACTTCTGCGTTGGTCGTGACCTTATAACTATTCCCACATTTTGTACATTTTAATGTGATGATACTAGCAAGGCCTGATCGGAATTCATCAGTAGCATATCTTAACGATAATGGTAAATTGCACTCTTTGCACCACAGTTCTGCTGCTAAATGAGCCAAGTCAACAATTCTTCGCCCATCTATGACACTTTTGCATTTGTCGAACCAATTTTTGGTCTGAAATAAATATTTCAATTTTTGCTTATACGTATATGAGTAGTGTATAAGAATATGTGTGTGTGTGTGTGTGTGTGTGTGTGTGTGTGTGTGTAAAGAGTAAAAGTGATATAGTAATGTAAATAACTTTCACATGTATGATCAAAGTTGAAAATATTACTAACCTCATATAACCTTTTATCTGCCAATGATTTTTGGGCATTTTCCATTCGAAGAACAACTTGTTTCTTCGCGAATCTTCCTCTATTGATACCACGCAAAATTTTATTCTTATTTCTCCAAGAATTGGTCAGGCTTGGAGGAGTCATTATTAATTTATAAACAGTAAACACAGTTACTGAATTGAAAAATACCACGGTCATACGAGCAGAATAGCAAAACTCAAGTTGCGACGTTGCCACATTTTCTCGTATGTATAAGCCGGAGTCAAAGGAGCACTTACACGATATTTTAAATTATTCCTTGTTTCGACTAATAGGGGTATAATATAAGCTCTAACGTCATTAAAATTCATAAAAATATTTTATGAATACTTGGAATTGATAAATTTGAAGATTCTGTTTTCATCTCTCAACTGACTAGAGAGTACCTGTAGAACCTCCTTAAGATTTGCGTCAGAAACGGCCTGAGGGATTTTGTCAAGGACAGCCATGTTTAATTGATAACGATCTTCATCGTATGCGCGTAACGGAGATGCGACAGTCTTTATTGGTATGCCGGAATTATGCTTCTTGTTATTATTTTACGTTTGCCTCCAATTTCTAGATCTGGGGCGGAATCCTCGCTATGGTCTGAATTAATTGAATCAATGTCGTAGTCCGATAAACGGTCGCGGTCGCGAGACTGAGATCGAGATCGAATTACATCCGACTCGGTACGGTCCGCGGGCAAGGGGGACTTTTGAGCCTCACTGTTGAGGCTCAAATTAAATTTGTCAAACTCACTCAATGGCACAGAGGTCCTCTGTCTTCCTCGATCGGTTTCGCCGGCCTCGGGGTAGCACGTGGCCGAAGAACTGGATAGTGAATAGGCCGAATTTTGTGAAGCAATATGAACGGCCGCCATGTTGGCCGCAGCGGGCACTTCGGGCGTCATCAGGAGCCGCCGTGAGCGTTCGTGAATCGCCGAGTTTGAAGTTGCACACAGGAGTGAAAATCGCTTACGATTAGTTGTGTTTTTACAGTTAATTTAGGGTGCGTTCTCCGTTTCACGCATGATGCGCATAATGCATCACTTATCTTTGTTTAATATTTAGTGAACAACAAAAATAAATTATGCATTATGCGCATCATGCATGATACGGAACGCACTCTTATACATACAATTGTGTAAAATATAAATGCATTTATTGATAAACATAAAGAACACATAAAATATAAATTATGGAAGATTAAATTAACAAAATTAAAGAACCCTTTTCGTTGGCAATCTGAATGAAAAGACAAATTTTGTAATAGTTATTTTTGTTCACTCAATTTGTAATTTTCACGACATTACCTCATGCACGGATTAATTATAATATAGATAATGTATTTTATCTCTAAAAATCGTACGACGTGAAAATAAAACTACAAAAAGCAATAAATTATTCAACATAACCATCAATAATTTAATATCGAGTATGATTGATTGCCATTGATTTACATATAATAAATTAGATACTATAATACTTACCGGTGAAAAGACCTGGGCACATCTTCGCCCTTGTCGCTTTTCCCACAATGTACGCAATTCTTTTTCATTTTCGACAACGAAAAAGTCTACCCGATTACAAATTACTAACTTTAACAACATTAAGCGGTTTTCAATTTTTTACCTGTGTGAACTTCAAACTCGGCGATTCACGAACGCTCACGACGGCTCCCGATGACGTCCGAAGTGCCCGCTGCGGCCAACATGGCGGCCGTTCATGTTGCTTCACAAAATTCGGCCAAAATTTGGCCTATTCACTATCCAGTTATATATAGATCAGTGGGCCGAAGCCGCAAGCATTTCCCTGGCAAGCGCCGCAAAGGATCGGAATTCACACACGCGCAAAAAGACAAACGAAGAATGTGAAAAGTAAGAAAAGGCCCTTGAAGCGGGCGTTAAAAGACCAAAAAGCACAAAATTTACTCAATATCTCACTACTAAAAACCCGCGCGACACAAAAAATAAGGTCGATCGGCAAATAAACGCACATGCACACTGCGCAGGGACACGAGAAAGAGGGAACGTCCGCTCGCTACCGTGGCTCATAGGGGTGAAACCAATATACGAAAAGTGGAAACAAATATGGCCGATAAGAGCAAGCGAAAACAGGGATAAATACATGCGTGCGCACGACGTCATTTTCCGGGAAGTGCCGATTGTCACCGAAGCATGTTCTGTGCCGAAGCTAAACCGAATGAAATCCCATCATCCCGACGTACATACTTAAAGTATTGCGACTGTTACTGAAGAAGAAGATTCTTCTCCTCGATCCACTGTTTACTTCCACGTGATGTTCGGCAATTGTGATGACTCGCTAAATGGTATGAATTTCTTAATATAAATGTTTGAATAAAGTGTCGTACATATTATATATATTATTTTATCGCGTCTTTTGAGGTTAGGGTCGATTAATTTATAAATACGTAATTATTTATAACGCTATATTTATTATTTCTATTCCTATTTATTAGTAATCCAGAAAGGAAACAGATAGGAGGTCAAGAGAGGATCCAACAAAAATCTCAAGAAATTCTTCAGCAAAGCCGCCACCGTTATAATCGGCGCATCTTCTAAGCAACTAGAATCTCCCGTGGACGACTCGATCTGTTCTCGCAACTCTCGAACGATTCGAACATTCGCAGACTTACGGAATATTCCCTGCATCCCACAATAACATTGCCTTGCTCACGCAATCCTGCGCCGTCTTGTCGGAGTCGACCGTGATCGTCTTGCAGTCGGTGTGCGTGTCGTTGGCATGGTACATAACTTGAATGTTTGTGTTCGACGGCTCCTTACTTTTTAAAGTAAGTAAACATTGTATTTAAGTGTACTTTGCATACATTTACCAGTGTCAATAATATGATTGTTTTCAACTAATTCTCTAATTCTATTTAATTTCAGCTATCTTTATCATAAAATATGTAGAAAGGTCATATCTGACATGGAAAGGAATCTTTTTGTGGAAAGAAAACGTTTTTGCCATGTCAATAGAATGGTTTCAACGGTGCAGTTATTTTATGTAAGTTATATTTACACAATATTATCAAAAATAATTATGTACAACATTTATGTGACACGTTTGTGTAAACAATTATTGTAACGATTATGGTTTCATATGCTTTTGTAACAATTTTCCAGGAGTTGCGAAAGATCATCTACATATGCAGGATGGTGTCTTCTGTTGGCGGAGTTGTCTGCATAATGGCATTTTCGCGTGGAATGGTTAAATAAGCAAGATGACATAATGCGATGTTCGTATATATTATTACATAGTATGTAAGGTATGTAATGTCCCGATTTCTTACATGCATACGAGTCACTTTCTATAATATTAAAAATATTATGAGTTCCATACTTTTGTTGAAATTTCGTTTCTTTGAAATTGGGGTCATTTTCTTATTTCCTCGTAGTGTCAGTTACATCATATGTAATTTTTTTGTTATTATGCCTCTTCGCAAGAAATTTTCTTGTCAGTTTCCTAAATGCAATAATGGGTATTACTGGTGCAAAGGTGGGCTTGAAAAAGTACAAAATAAACATTTTTATAGATTCCCCACAAACTCAGCCGTTAACGTGCAATGGAAAAAGATTTGTAGCATCAATCTAACTGAAAATTGTCGTAATAAATATATTTGCGAGGATCATTTTAAAAAAGAAGATTTTGTAAATTTTACAAAACACGCATTGAACCCTTTCGTAGTTCCTTCTCAATTACAAAGTGACTCCAATTTATGTCCGATAGAAATTTCAACACCTTTCCAAAATGATCCGGAAGCTAGTAATTACTGTCATTCGGTAAATTCACTTGTATCCAATGATTTAAACAGTACGTCTACCGTTAGTCAAGCTACTGCTGACAATATTTCCAATAGGATTGATAGTAAAACATTGCCTCTGAAGATATTTCTGTTAACTTAAATGTAGAACAAAGTTTACATACACAGATTGATAGTAACATTGCCTCTGAAGATATATTTCTGTTAACTTAAACGTAGGACAAAGTTTAGATACACACATTGAAAGCGTTAATGATAACAATTTTAATAATATTTCATATACTACAAAGTCAAAAAACTTTTGTGAGCAAGATTGTATTTGTGAAGATGCAAATTGCCAACGTGGCGATAGCGATGACAATGACGATACAATAGTTACGGATAATTTGACAGAACGTAATGAAATTATACCAACAAGGAAACGAAAAACTGGTTTCTTGACAGAGGCAGGAATATCTTCGAACGCAATGACACCGACTAAACGTAAAATGTACAAAATTTATCGTAGAACAGTTAATAGACTATGTAAAATCAAGAAGTCTCTTCAGAACAAAAACGACGATTTAAAGAAATTACATAAACTATATAAAGACAATGTTTTCCAATGCATAGAAAATCAGTTAAATACTGTGACCCAAAACTTTATAGATTCGCAGTTACGAAACGTTGATCGCACTCCAGCTGGAAGAAGGTGGACTGAAGAAGATAAAACATTTGCCTTATCCGTTTATAAACGAAGTCCGCGTGTTTATAAATATCTATCCGCCTTCTTCCAGTTGCCATCACCTCGAACTCTAAAAACTTTACTTTCAAAAGTTCCTAAACTGAACTATTCAAGAACATCGAGACACGAACTCTTGAATGGATCAATTTCGAACAGTTAGATGTTCAGGACTGTTTTGCCCTTTCATACGTATCCGGCTATCTCGTTAAAAAATTGCCTTTACCAGACGAACATTGTTCAAATTGCCGAGATGATTTGTTTTTGACGCAACGTCAACATCACTTGTTTACAGCTTTTAAAGAACACGGAGAAAATGACTCTTTAACGTATGCAAGCGATCGGGTACTTACACTAGTCGAAAATTTGCATAATAGGTTGTACCATTTTTTAGATCAGAATGGGCATACGTCCCATTTAGAATCGGCTTTCAAAGCTGTATTCTTTTCCAATTACACTAGTGATTTCTGTGATGTACATCACTGTGATAGCTTGATCATTGATAAAGCTGTAACGTTTTTAATATTTAAATATGTTAAGGACCGTAAAGTACAATCACAAGCTCTAAGTTCCGGACATTATAAGAAAATGAAAAAATTTGATTAAGCGAAATGACCACATTTTTGTATTCAATATTTTATTACAAGTTTTCCCAGTAGAAAACTGTACATTATTAATACTTTAGTATTTTGATACTTTAGTATTTTATTTCAAATAATCAGATTTGTGCTTTTCGTTTCTTACCATAGTTATTACCAGGATATCTAATATAATAATTAGCCAATTTGACCGGCATCCATTTTTCCGTGGTTTGGTGCGGAATCCTTTTATTTTCCTTTCATATTTTTTATTATATCGTGTATTTTTATGTTTAAAAATTAATGTTATCATAGCGTAGCTTATATAGTATATAAGCGGTAAACCGGTTAGATTATAAGATTGTTGCATATTGAACAAAAACAGAGCAGCATATATTTTCTGCTTATTTCCATCATATTAATTTATAGATAAAAAATTTTATTTTTTCGTTTTATTTATCAGTTATACTTATAAGAATTGTCGATATGTGCGAATAATTTTTAGACATATATGTTATCGATATGTCACCTCGAATCTACGACTCATATCAATCTTTAATAAATATTATATATTTATTACCTACTTTGGATTTTATTTTAAACTGCACCTAATTTATGATATCGTAATTTACGTTTTAGCTGAATTTCTTGCACAGTTTATTTTTTTTTTCTCTTCAACGTAAAAAGAAAAAGAAGAAAGATGGACTGCAAGAAGTTTAGCTAAAATAAACAGACCTAAAAATATGAAATATACGGCATATGATGTATATATATATATATATATATATATATATATATATATATAGTACTATCTAGTACCAAGCCAAGCCACTGCGAGCGCTACGATCAATTTTGTGTTTCCTTCGTTTAACACGGAGCTTGCTCTTCTCATTATATATGTTCTGTGCCGTGGCTCAAGCGCGAATCGCAAATACGGATGCAAATGACAAGAAGAGCAACAGTAGTTGCCGGATCTTGCGAGAGATGGCGAGCAATCGAAAAAAGGACAGATGTCATTTCGTTAGACAAAGACAGATATAGGGAAAACAAAATTAGAAAGGTTGACATTATCGACATCGAGGAAGTTCGCCAGTCACTGCAGGATCCCCTTAAATTGCGCATTCTTTATTTTTCCAGTGTCCACGATGCTAGAACTGTGTCCGAGTTTCGGTTTAAGCCAATGAAACTGCTGCTTTTCTGTAAGAGCTGCAAATTGATTGGCTTAAACCGAAACTCGGACACAGTTCTAGCATCGTGGACACCGGGCTTTATTAAACTAAAAAGTATGTAATATCCACTGATATATATATATACATGGATTGCCGATAGGCTCTTGGCGATGTATGTACCCAATTGAAGGTCCGCCATTTTACACGTAAAAGGTACGCGCATGCGTGGTGGACTGTGACTGTGTCAAGTGTCATTTATATTGAATAATTTTGAGATTTGATTGTTCAAACGTTGAAGTAGTTTTTAAAAAATTAATCTAATAGAGGTGAACGACAATGGAATACCTCGAATCACGACAAGTTGATTGTAATATCGCAACATAAATAGGAATCTTTGTTCTGAATTAAAAAATCTGAATAAAGCATTATTGTTTTATTAAACAAAATCTTGTAATATTTGAGCTATTTAATAATTTGTTTCATTAATAATGCTAGTTTTTTAAATTAATAATTGCAAAAAATGTTACATAAACGTAAGTTTCAGTTAAACTTATTTGAATTTCCCGCTCGGAGGCAAATTGCCGGGTAAGATGGCGGCCACCCATTTGGGGACGCTATTGAGTCCTGCCGACTACTGCCGACAAAGGCGGTCGGCAATCCATATGCAATGACGGTGCGCGCGATTTTCTTGGGACGCTTTTGCTAGGCCGTACAGTAGCGCCACACATCCACTTTCAGGAATTGGAACTACGAGTCACATCCACTTTTCGATATTGTCGATGAAGTTGGTTCATGTCCGTGCTACGTATACATCCACTTTTCGATATTGTCGGTATTTGGTAGTTCGTGTCCGTGCTACATCCATATGCTGCGGCACGCGCCGGCTATGCGACGTTGCCACGATGCTGCACGATGCCATGCATTTCGGGTACTTATTCGAGGCGCGCAACATTGCAATTTTTTATAAAACAACGTATTTAGTCATTAATAAATTGTAATAATTTGCGTAACTAGTAGAGGGTTGCAAATTTATATTTGGATATAAGGGAAGACATTTGAAGCACTCCGTAAAATTTGCAAAACTTCTGCAATTTTTTCACGCTTGTAAAAAGTGCAAAAAAATTGTAATAATATCGCTTGGAACGATACGCGAGATGCGTAGAGATGGACAGGACACTGATTATACAAGTTCTTATGCTATAGGAACTCTTTATTCTATTCACACAAGAACACAAGAACACAATACGTCTTGACTCCACGATGGTCAAGGCTCTTCCTTCTGCACACGACCGTGACGACCGCACGCACGCGTGGCGCTCTGAGGTGCGCGCCACACAGGAGCTACCCTCTCTAGAGGCGGGAGCGCATCGCTCGTTCAAAGCCCGGCTCTCAATACTCCCTCCCTTTGTGCGAGCGACCGCGACCCGTGGTCCTTCTCTAGATTTAGTCCTTATCTGAAACACAACAAGAATCATCAGTTATCGAGTAAAATTAATCTCTAATTTTGTTTAGACTCTATATTCATTATCTTATCTCTTAGATATGCAAATGCTTCTAAAGGCAAAGGTTTTGTCATAATGTCTGCCAAATTCTCTTTCGTCTCAATCCATTCGACTTTCACCTTCCCTTGATCAACACACTGCTTGATAAAATCTCCATGAGTGTCAGCCATATGTTTTCTGTTTCCAGTTTCTTCTTTCTCTTCTAAGTTTTTCTTTATTTTCTCTAAGTTGTCATCAAACATTTTAAGTTTGTGACTTCCATCCTTGTTAGTGCAGTTTCTTGCTGCTCTGTTATCACACCAGATTGTTGTAGGCAAGAATGTTCTTCCACAGTGACTTGTCTAATGAGATTACTTCTTGACAGGCTTCACTCATCGCTAGATACTCCGCTTGACATGTAGAGAGTGTAACATATGTCTGTTTATGACTTCTCCATGCTATCACATCTCCAAATAATTTGATTATATATCCTCCAGTGGATGTAGAATCAATGCAGTCTCTGAAACTAGCGTCTGTCAGTGACTCTAACTCATCTGTTTCACCTCTAAATATTAATCCTCGATTCGTAGTTGCTCTAATTGTAAGATATCTGAAGACTCTTTTCACATCTTGCCAGTCTTCTTCTGTGGGCTCTAGTTGTCTTCTTGCTAAATAGTTCACTGCAAAAGCGATATCAGGTCGTGTAGCATTCGCCAGATACATTAAGCTTCCTATAGCTTCTCTATAAGGTACTCTTCCAATTTACTCTTTTTATTTTTATTGCTCACTTTTCTGGTGACCATAGTACTCTGAGGTTTGCATTCATTCATATAAAACTTTTCCAATATGCTCTCAGTATATCTCGTCTGATGAATGCTCATATATATCTTTCTTCTTTATTTCGCTCTATTGTTATTCCCAGAAAATTCTTGGGTTCTCCAAAATCCTTCGTCTCAAATATTTTACTCAATTTCTTTTTCATTTTCTCTAATTTTTCTTTGTCATTACTTGCAATTAACATATCGTCTACATGAAGTAGTACGACCACTATTTTGCCTTCTTTCCTCCATGTGAACAGGCATGGCTCATGTAGGTCATTTTCCAATCCAAGTTTCTGATTGTGAGTCTCTTCTGAAAATCTCTTATCTCCATCTTTTCGGACTTACCCTGATAGCACAGTGTCAGTTGGTGCCGTCATGATGCCGTCGTGATGCTGTTAATATGCACGAAATTCGTGTATATTGACAGCACCACGACGGCATCATGACGGCACCAACTGACACTGTGCTATCAGGGTATCTTCAATCTATACAAAGCTCTATTTAATTTACACACCTTAGTCTTCTTGGTGTTTTCATCCACATCTACTCCGTCTGGAATTTTCATATATATTTCTTCTTCTTCTAGATTCCATTCAGGAATGCAGTCTTTACGTCTAATTGACAGGTATATAAATTATACTTGTTTATTATTGCCAGTATAGATCTAACCAATGACAATCTCAAAACCGGTGCATATGTCTCTTTTAGATCATACACGTTTTTGTCTTTACATCCTCTTATCACCAGTCTCGCTTTATATCTGGTTGATCCATCTGCTTCTAATTTTCTCTTGAATACCCATCTTGAATCTATAATGTTAGCTCGTTTACCATCTAACATTTCTGTCGGTCTATCAACAAGCGTCCATACTTTATTGGTTTGCATAGACTCAAGTTCTTCTATTACAGCATTTTTCCAGTTTTCTCTTTCGCTGCTTGTCATCGCCTCTTCATATGTCGAGGGCTCTCTATGTAATGATGCTAGAAGACATCGACTCAGTTCATCTTTATTCTCTATATTCTGTTGAATATTTTTCACAGTAGTATAATTAGCAAAGCTAATATCTTCTATTAGTCTTCGCACATTAGTATCTCCATTATCTTCTAGTTTTCTTTTGGTTTTACTTCTAGTCATTGGAGTTTCACTTTCCTTTCGTTCTTCCTTCTGTTTCTGTCCGTCTAATTGTGTTGTTTGTTTTCTCGGTCTTCCTCTTTTCCTTTTCTCTGGAATCTCTAGTTTCTGTTCTCTCTTTTCCTCGTCTTCTACGAATTCTTTCATCCAATTTTTATTCGAGTCTTTATCATCTTCTATTTGGCTGTTTTTATATACATCTTTATATGTTACCTTTTTATTAAATCGGATGTGTCGGGACTCTATGAATTTTCTTGTGCTTGGATGCCAGAGTATATATCCAGTGTCAGTATATCCCACCAACACACCTCTAATAGCTCTATAGAAAATTATAAAAAAAAATCTTTTCATTCTTAATCGTGTTTCTGATTGCTGATTTTCGTAAGTAGATTAATATATTAATGATAGAAATTTAATGTAGTATCATTAAAATATCTCACATACCTTATAAATAAAAATCTATAAGACTGTTACGAGTAATAGTATATCATATATTATGAGAATTTCCTGAATAATAAGATATCAGGTCTTATAATAGTGTTCGAACATAGAACTCTAGCAATGCTATCCGAAAGTAAAGAATTGAAAAACTAAAAACCTATAAGATTGTTACGAATAATAGTATATCATATATTATGAGAATTTCCCGAATAATAAGATATCAGGTCTTATAATAGTGTTCAAATAGAACTCTATGCAATGCTATCCGAAAGTAAAGAATTGAAAAACTCACAGAAAAAAATATTCTTTTCTTTTTTAATCGTGTTTCTGATTCCTAATTTTCGTAAGTGGACTAATATATTAACGATAGAAATTTAATGTAATGTCTCATATACTGTACAAATAAAAACTTATAAGATGTTACGCATAATTGTATATTATATGTTATGACAATTTTCCAAATTATAAGATATCATATCTTATAATAATGTTCAAATAGAACTCTGTGCAATGCTATCCGCAATTCACATAATATTGGATCTATAAAATAAGGTATAAAAACAAATGCAATGAGTATCAATCGTATTTTATCATAACTTTTGTGTACTTTCAATGTACTTTTATCATTCCCTATCCAAAATTTCTTTCGTTTTCTATATAGTCACTAATAGAACGAAAAATAGTACGCCATTCTATCACGTTCTATCATGAGTCAACACTATCGTTTTCTATCTATTCTGCTAATGCCGTACTTATCGTTCTGTATCAAAAATTCCTTTCGGTTTCAATACAGAAATATACTGGTTAAAAAATCATATACAAATCTATCACGTCGAATCATAAACCTACACTATCATTTTCTATCTGTTTTTTTAATGTAGTGCTATCGTTCCCTATCCAAAATTTCTTTCGTTTTCTATATAATCACTAATAGAACGAAAACTAGTATGCCATTCTATCACGTTCTATCGTGAGTCAACACTATCGTTTTCTATCTATCCTGCTAATGCCGTACTTATCGTTCTGTATCAAAAATTCTTTTCGGTTTTAATACAGAAGTATACTAATTAAAAAATCATATACCAATCTATCACGTCGAATCATGAGCCTACACTATCATTTTGGAGTGACCTCCTTTTGGGCACGTAACGATTCGACACCGCATGATTAGACACGCATTTTTGGGCACGTAACTATTGAACACCGCACGATTCGACACCGCATGATTCAACACTGCACGATTGGACACCGCACGATTGGACACCGCACGATTCGACACCGCATGATTCAACACTGCACGATTGGACACCGCACGATTCGGCACCGCACGATTCGGCACCGCACGATTCGACACAAACATTGCACGATTCGACACCGCACGATTCGACACCGCACTTTTCGACACGCACGATTCAACACCGCACGATTCGACACCGTACAATTCGACACCGCACTTTTCGACACGCACGATTCGACACAGCACAATTCGACACAACACGATTCGACACCGTACAATTCGACACCGCACTTTTCGACACGCACGATTCGACACCGCACGATTCGACACCGCACGATTCGACACCGCACTTTTCGACACCGCACTTTTCGACACGCACGATTCGACACAGCACGATTCGACACAGCACGATTCGACACTGCACGATTCGACACGCACAATTCGACACCGCACGATTCGACACGCTCGATTCGACACCGCACGATTCGACACCGCACTTTTCGACACGCACGATTCGATACAGCACGATTCGACACCGCACGATTCGACACCGCACGATTCGACACGTACAATTCGACACCGCACGATTTGACACCACACGATTCGACACGCACAATTCGACACCGCACGATTCGACATGCTCGATTCGACACCGCACGATTCGACACCGCACGATTTGACACCGCACGATTAGAAGCGAGAGCTGATATAAAAAATTTGAGAGTAACAGAACTCGCAAAGAAAGATAATAAATGAAAAACTAGTACGTTTTTTTAAATTGTGTTTATTTTTAATTTTATATATCATCATATACATAGTGTCTCAAAGCACTACCCAATGCTTGTCGAAAGGTAGGAGTCGAGATTAACATAAAAATCGCCTATCATTTTGCAGCATTTGCATCGAGTTTTTAAATGTTAAAATCGTACAAGTGAAAGCGCGCGAGGAGAAGCGCTCGAGCCGCCTCACAACTATCCTCCCACGAATAATATCCTACGGCAATTAGCCGACATGAGCGGCACGTTAACGCAATTATTGTGTCGACGTGGACAACATTCCAACGCGAGGAATATTCGGTAATTCGATGAGCCGTGAATGCCGTGTGCGCGAGACGCGACCACGAGCGCGGACATTGCACAAAAGCGGGCTCGCCTTACCGAATTTCGCCAACTAATCTACCGCGATCTCCAGAGGCTCCCGTTCCTATCACGATTCCGCGGCCACGATACCATCCCGAGGCCCTTCGCTCTCGCCATCGATCGCGATTCTATGCTCGGTCTTAAGGCACTGTACGTGTCGCGGTATTACACGCAATTTCCCGAGCGAGAGCGCGCACCGGAGGGCGGCGTCGTGGCTTTACATGTCGGTATTACTAGCGGGCAACCTCACCGATGCGATGCCTTCTCCTGGGCTCCTCGCCGTTACCTCGTACTCAATCGTCGTATGCGAAAAACTGACTCCCGACTCGGGGCGGCTATTGCGGGTCTTACAATAACGTGTTCGGACTCGCCGACGGACGACCAGAGAGTGTCTCGTTAGATTCGCTCGATAGCGGAATCGATGCGGCACCACCGTTCTTAGTGGCGCGCCAACCAATCGGGATCGAGCTTGCAAGCTCGCGCGAGATCTCAACGCAGGATCGTCGCGAGGGGATCCTTCGGGGGTGCGCAACGGTCCCTCGGCGGCGTAGCGACTCTTTCAATTCGTCCCTGGGCAGCGGACTGGACTTCGTTCGGGCCGATGTGCCTCCGGTTTGACCTCTTGGCGGTGGCCAGCCACCCCGCGGGCGTATTTCGTGGAGGCGAATCGCTGAGGTCGGGTTTTCCCCTTTGTCTGGGACCCCGCTATCGGCGACCTTCGTCCGTCGCTGCCTCACGCGCCGCACGCCTGCCGCGTTGCTCTCGCCGCCCGTAGTCCCCGTGGTTGCCGCTCTCGCCACCCCTCCTCGGTCCTTGGTCTTCCCGGACCCTTCCGTCAATGGTACTCCCTCGCAGATTCGCCGTGGTGAGGTGAGGCGCCGCGCGTATTACAATGTCATACAAAAATAAAATAGGAATCAGAATGCGGAAACGATATTAATTTTTGGCCCCTGGGGATCTCGTCGTTGCCTCTCTGGCTCGTCCCTGGGCGCGAATCTCCGCGCCTTGTGACGGCGGCGGGGCGCTGCCACGAAGCGGCGGGCCGCAACGTCACAGTACATATTCATTTAACTGCATATGATTAAAACATAAACGTTTTACATACCTATTATGTCTAAAAGTAATAATCCGTTGTACAATAAATATTTCTTCAATGTTAACCAAAACAGTAGTTTTCTTATTTAATATCTAGTAACTAAATTTTTTCTTTTTTTAAATTATCTAATAGATAATAGCTAATTAATAATAATAAACGTAATAGCTAATTTTGCATTTTATATCATAAAGTATAATTTTATTCTATGTATCACATTGCAATAATGTAAAGCAGAACATAACGTATGACAATACTTTGTATCGAACAAAGAAACTAATATTTTTCTTTAAAAAAAAAACAATTATGTTAAAGGTTTTTATGGAAAAAAAGTAGTTAAATCTTTCATTTTCACTCATAGTACATAGTACAGAGTTTGTTTGAGTTTGTTTATTATGCCATAGTCAAGACTTTAGGCAAATGATGAAAAATACAAAGATATACATGAAGTAAACAAGAATAAAATAAAAAACAAAAAACAAAAGAAAAATTCAAATAAGTAAAAACTAGAAAATTTCAGAACAGATAAGACAATTATAATAAAGCAGTGAGCAAAAGCGGAAACAATAAGATAATAATGACTATATTGCAAAGAGTAATAATAATTAGTAATTACTTCCACTTCAGCAAATGCTTCAGAACTAAATTTCGTTGACAGTATTAATAACTGAAATATGCAGAAAAAAATAAAAATCAACGGAATTCAGTCATGCTCACACTCAACAATCGCAGAAAAGTAACATTGATACGTAGCAACGATTCAAGTACAGTGACTCGGCAGACTAAGTGTACTTTTACTTGTCACGCACTAACCCACCCTAATTGGTGGCGGTAAGGAGTGATGTGTTCGTCTCGACGCAAATTAAAGATAAACCGAATCGTGCAGTTGATAAGTCTCTGCAGTTTAATGTTAAGCTCATCAGTAACATCGTTGTAAACAAGAGAGCAATAGTCAAGCAGAGGCCAAATCAATGCAGACACGAGTTTTACACGCAATTGCAATGATAAGGAGTTCTTATGGAACTTAAGCTTGTGCAACGTGAAGTGTACTCGCTTAGATATATGAGCAACGTGGCTGTTCCAAGATAGGTCGGAGCTCATAATGACACCCAGATCTCGAGCCTGAGAGACAAACGGAATAGAGGTACCACTAACAGAGATGAGAGGTAAATCGTGAAGATCTATTTGGTCCACGTAACGCTTGCTACCGAATATTAATACTTTAGATTTCTTGAGGTTGAGAGACAATCCATTTGTGGTCGCATAGAGAGAGAGAGATAGATAGATAGATAGATATAATTTATTATGCCCAAGAAAAACTAAAGGGCAAAGATTAACAATACAAAAAAAGAAAAAAAAAGATAACAAAAGTGCATGCTCTCACTTGCACAAATCAGTTAAGTGTAGAGCACAACTTAATAGCAATTACAACAGTATACACTGTAAAAGAACTAGAACTAACGCAACTTAAAAATAGGAACAATGTAAGTACAGTTAAACTAAAACTAATATCAAGAATAAAACGCAATATAACTTACAAGCTGATAAGAGGGAAAGACACCATCAAAAGCCTCGCGCCAGCAATCGATATCATGCAACTTCACGTGCTAACAGATACGCTTTGAGAAGACCTTTGAAGGAGACAAATGAAGAAGCAGAGGTAATATTAATAGGAAGAGAATGCCAAAAATATATAGCTGAAAGATGAAAGGAGTTTCTATAGGTGGTAGTTCTATGGCAAGGAATTTGAAAGGTTTGGGATGCAACAAGACGGCGGTCAGATCTCCTCAACTGCGGATCAAGCAAAGCGAAATTGTCACGAAGATACGAGGGAGAGCGCATGTAAAGTATTCGAAACATTTGACAGCCAAGAAAGTATAACCTCCTGTTTTCAACTGTAAGCCACCCCAATTGTCGCCTGAACGGAGTAATATGTTCGTCACGCTTGAGATCAAATATAAAGCGAATGCAACAATTCACAAGTCTCTGTAACAAGGTGTTCAGTTCTCCAGTCAAACCATGATAGACTAGGCAGCAGTAGTCAATGTGCGGCATAATTAAAGCCAAAACCAGCCTTATCCTTAACCTTGTGGACAAAGAGTTTTTGTTAAACTTAAGCTTGTACAAAGAATAATGCACTTTTTGAGAGACGTGCAAGATATGCTTTTTCCAGGATAGATTAGATGTAAAAAATTACACCCAAATTCTTAGCTTCGTTTACAAAGAGTAAAGGCGTATGGTTAACAATAATAGGAGGTAAACAATGGAGGTCGATATCATTGATATAAGCCTGACTACCAAATACAAGTACCTTAGACTTTGCAGGATTGAGCTTAAGACCATTTAACGTAGCATAGTCGAAAATAGCATTTGCATCCCTTGAAATCAAGTCAAGACCATGCAGAATGTTGGCGCGAGTACACTGGAGATAAATTTGTACATCATCAGCGAACAACATATGACCGACAAAAGACAGGAAACTGCCGATATCATTTATATAAAGAGCAAATAAAAGTGGGCCAAGTACAGAGCCCTGAGGGACACCAGTCGACGTGAAAAGCCACTCAGAAAAATTACCCTCATCATCAAATACAGCCTGAGAGCGACCAGTAAGGTAAGAAAAAATCCACGCGAGAACCTCATCAGAAAAACCGATTTCTTTCAGTTTGATAAGCAAACGAAGATGTGGGACCGTATCAAACGCTTTACTGAAGTCAAATAGAATCATGACTGTAATGAGTCTTTTATCAATTCCTATTCTAATGTCATCACAGACACGTAAAAGAGCAGATTGCGTATTGAAACCGGAAACGATACGCAGACTGTCTGGGATTCAGCAGGTTATGTTCATTCAAATAGTCGGAGATCTGTGAGGCCACCAAGCGTTCAAGAATTTTTGGACATTTCAGGAAGGTTGGCAATAGGTCGCGTATCAGACGGTGACAGTGGAGTGCGAATCTTTGAGAGAGGGCGAATCAACGCACGCTTCCAAGATGAAGGAAATATGGAATCATTAAGTGAACGATTAAAAAGAGGAATGAGCCACTGAGAGATAATGGGCCAAGCAATACGAAGAACATAAAGCGGGATGCCATCATAGCCAGACGCGTAGGAGTGAAGAGGTCCATTAAAGATGAGTTTGTAAACCGAGTCCGGCTGTATAGTAGAGAAAACAAATTCAGGACGATGAGAAGTACAAGAAACTGAGGCGATGGCAGAAATAAAGTCGGCATATGTGCAAGGCAAAGACGTGCTGGACACTGAGACATAGTAAGAGTTAAGTTGATCTGAAATCATGACAATGTTACGCGTAATTCTACTGACGACTTGTTACGTGGATTGGTCGAGCAGATGAAGGCGACGGATGCTAAACTCTCTTCTTTCATTGACTGTCAGCAACGTACCAATGAAAAGTTTAATGATAAACTTTCTGCTTTTATTGATTGTCAGCAGCGTACCAATCAAGAGCTCAGTGATAAACTTGATTGCTTAAATCGTCTTACTGATACTGTGGCTAAGAATAGTCAGCGCATTGCGCAATTAGAGCTAGATAATGCCAAGCTAGTTCGTGAAATCCGTGATCTGAAATCTGCTCGGTCAACTCATGACGCTCATTTGTGTAATGAGCTTATTGTTTCTGGCTTGCCATCTACAATATCCGTGACTCCTGCAAAACTCACTGAAAATGTACTCGCGGCATTAAATGTACCTCAATTGGCTAGTCATGTTCTTGGCGTGAGAATGGTTAATAGAGTACCATCTGCTACTCAGGGCAGTTCCAGGGTGCTTCGGCGTCAAGTTCGATGATTGTCACTCTTGCTTCTGGTACTGTGTGCGACGCCATAATTTCGAAAAAGCGTGAAAAGGGTATTCTCAAGCAGCGTGATATATTTGATACGGGTTCTGATCGACATGTATACGTTAACGTACTGCTCCCTAAGTGCACGTATGACTTGCTGCAGCGGGTCAAGCGTATTGCTAAGGAGAACGCCTATAAGTATGTTTGGGTCAGAAATGGCCATATATGCGTGAGGTCTTCTGACGGACAGCCCATTATTTGTATCGACTCTGACGCTGATCTTGCTAAGCTGGCCTGACGCGTCTCGCTGGTTCGTCCGTTGCCTACGATTGTCCGACACGACTCAGCATGTAATCCTTCTTCGCTCCGCATTGCGCAGTTTAACGCCAACTGTCTTCGTGGGCATATCGACTTTATTCGCTTACATTTTAGTACCAATTCTCATCATATAATTTCTGTATCTGAAACGTGGCTTCATGCGGGTGTGTCGGACGATCTTGTGGCTTTGGATGGATACTTTCTTGTTCGTCACGACCGGGTGGGGCGTGTGGGCGGTGGCGTTGCTTGCTACGTGCATAATTCGTTAAAAGTCAGGTTAATTGCAACCTCTGTTGGGACTGAGTTTAGTGCTCCTGAATATATCATGATTGAAATTCGTTTGCCGAGTGATGAGGCAGTATTGTTTGTGTCAGTATATAGGAGACCTAAGGGCACTCTTTTAAACGAATTTGTTGAATCACTTACTGGTGTCTCTCATTTATATAAAAATATTATTATTGGCGGTGATCTAAATTGCAATCTTTTGACCGATTGTTATGAGGGGAATTATTTGCGTGAGCTAATGTCTGGCTTATCCTTAACCATTGTCAACTCTGATGCTACTTTTCATACTGCTACTTCTGACTCATGGCTGGATGTTTTAGTTGTTGATGATGGTGCTAGGGTTCTTGCATATGCTAAATCCTTGAGTCCATTCATCGCCGGTCATGATCTACTGGAATTGTCGTACTCACTTGATCGTAAGCTTGACCTTGATCAATCTATCCTGCGACGTGGTTACAGGAGCATTGATGCCTCTGCGTTCCTTGAACATCTCGACGCTATTGCTGTAAACGTTCAGAGTGTAGCGGGCTACCCTTCTGATGTTGATGAGCTTTGTGTCTGGCTGTCCGGTATCTTACTTGAATCACTTGATGTATTTGCTCCTGCCCGTGTGTCCGTGATCAGGAAGCCTCCTGTTCGATGGCTTACGGACGAACTGAGATGCCGGCTCCGCACTCGTAATCAGTTGTACAGGCAGGCCAAACGTTCAGGCAGTCTACTGGGTTATGCTAGATACCGTCACTTTCGCAACCAGCTTAACAATGACATCAAGCGTGCTAAAAGTGAGTTTCACTTGGCTTCCCTTACCAATGTTACTGACTCCGCTAAAATGTGGAGAGAACTTGCTCGTCTGGGATTGGTTAAATCCACGTCGGTTTCTCCTCTCCGCTTTTTTACACCCGATCAACTTAACTCTTACTATGTCTCAGTGTCCAGCACGTCTTTGCCTTGCACATATGCCGACTTTATTTCTGCCATCGCCTCAGTTTCTTGTACTTCTCATCGTCCTGAATTTGTTTTCTCTACTATACAGCCGGACTCGGTTTACAAACTCATCTTTAATGGACCTCTTCACTCCTACGCGTCTGGCTATGATGGCATCCCGCTTTATGTTCTTCGTATTGCTTGGCCCATTATCTCTCAGTGGCTCATTCCTCTTTTTAATCGTTCACTTAATGATTCCATATTTCCTTCATCTTGGAAGCGTGCGTTGATTCGCCCTCTCTCAAAGATTCGCACTCCACTGTCACCGTCTGATACGCGACCTATTGCCAACCTTCCTGAAATGTCAAAAATTCTTGAACGCTTGGTGGCCTCACAGATCTCCGACTATTTGAATGAACATAACCTGCTGAATCCCAGACAGTCTTGCGTATCGTTCCGGTTTCAATACGCAATCTGCTCTTTTACGTGTCTGTGATGACATTAGAATAGGAATTGATAAAAGACTCATTACAGTCATGATTCTATTTGACTTCAGTAAAGCGTTTGATACGGTCCCACATCTTCGTTTGCTTATCAAACTGAAAGAAATCGGTTTTTCTGATGAGGTTCTCGCGTGGATTTTTTCTTACCTTACTGGTCGCTCTCAGGCTGTATTTTGATGATGAGGGTAATTTTTCTGAGTGGCTTTTCACGTCGACTGGTGTCCCTCAGGGCTCTGTACTTGGCCCACTTTTATTTGCTCTTTATATAAATGATATCGGCAGTTTCCTGTCTTTTGTCC